>VDFB02075625.1:0-27482 GCA_007258455.2 Sequoia sempervirens | reverse complement strand
AACTTTGAAAATAAAATATATTATTCGGAGCCACAATCTGCATTAATGGAGCCACCTTCTACAACCCCTACTTATCCCTTTTTATTTTACCCAATAACCGCCCTAGAATGTTCAGAAAGTGTAACTTTCCTTTTTGTTTAGCGCCAAAAGTCTCGTCGTTTGATTTCTTTCCTAGGAAGATATTTTAATGAAATTCACTTTTAGAGGGGCAACTTCGTGAGGCCATAACTTTTGATTTGGGTGTCTAATTTACTATTATAACATATCGTTGGAAAGCTCTCGAAGATATCCACAACATTGAACCCATCAAAGATCAGTTCATCCAATTTTCAAGCTATTTCAGGGCCTCTAAGGTTTTCATATATGAATTTGAAGCTACATTGGAGAAATTTCTCGGGACAGAAACTTTAATATCTCCCTAACCGTGCAGGATATTGAGACGATTCTTTCTCGACCAAAAATGGTGTTTAGTTATGCTCCTTGGGGTAAATTTTTAGGTCCATACGAGCCTGTTTAGGCTGACTTACTAAAAATAGTAAGTGATCATTTTTCACCTTTTTTTACTTCTTATTGTCTTACACCCCTTAAGTGTCATCATGGAACTCAAAACAACTAAATAAATTAAGGAAAACCATTTTTTTGGGGCGATGCCAGATTGCCCTACACCATTGGATGCTCCTACATCACATGTAATATTTGTTTTTTTATTTATAACCTCAGTTGAATTTAGTATTAGATTATTTTGGATCCTTAATGCACCTTGAGTAAAATCTTGTTGAGAGTGACATGTTCTTTAGAAATATACACCAATGCATGCATAATGAAAATTAGGTCAATATTTTGGTTCCATCATCAAGATTTAGTTAGACTTTATGTCATGAGGGTTGGTCAAGAATTTTCTTTGAGTTTCTAGTTTTGAACAATATTTCAAGGATAGATTGATGTGTTAAACACAAAATATATAGGGAAAGGTAATTATAAACACACACATGATGCATTATCTATGTAGATAAATATTTGTAGCACACAAAAAAAGGGACGATAGCAATAATAGGCACACAAGCTACTAGGTTGAATTTTTTTCTAAGATGACAATTGTAAGGTATTAGCAAGTGTGCTATGTATAAAGGACATTTGCAATGGAATCATTGCAATAGTTGAATCTATTCTTTGTGGAGATAGCACAAATTTGTGTTCATGGCTTTTTAGAATGTAAGTTTGCAATAACTTGTGCTTTTGTCAAAGATACTATTGAATGCACATAGAATCATTGTACAAGCATGTGTGTTGACTACAAATGTTTGCAAGTGAACCAATCTTGTCTACAAATGGAATAGACACAAGAGAGCCTCTTGTGTAGAGTGCAACAAAATTTGTAAAAAGAGGTGTGTCCTCAAAGATAGATGGTTGTCCCTATATCCAGGTCACATGAAAGAAAATCTTTCAATGAAGGCTTCTAGTGCACAAAACAATCAATCAAGAGGGGTCAACTTGATAGTGCATACTCATGAAAATGATGAAAACTCATATGTGACAAAGCTAGTCATGAACCTTGTGTTTGTAGATGAAAGGACATGCACAAATAATAAATAAGTAGGAGTGCACAAAGTTGTGGTGGACATTTACAAAAGCACTTGGTACTAGGGTCACCCATCAAGGGTAAGCATAAACAAAGCACAAAAATATTTGCAAAGGAAAATGATAAAGCAAATATCAATATTGTAGAAGTAATTGGTTTCAAAATTCGATGAAAATATCATGGTAGACCATAATAAAAAGCCATATCATACAAAAATGTATTGCTTATGTTTACAAACAAAATATATGGGTTGGATCCAAACCACTAAGAAATAAAAATGCAAAATCAAATAAGATATTTGTTAGATGACAACTCTTCACAAAAAAGTCATTTAGACTCTAGATTATTATAATAAAAACAAAGAACCCAAAGAATTTCAAAACGAATGAAAACACACCCTTACAAATATAAACAACATTATTATATAATTTAATTGAAAAACTATAAAACTAAAAAATTACAATATAATTTTATATAAATTTCTATTAGAAACTATCTATGCAAACAATTTATTTAAAAAATAAATAAACCATATAATTACAAATGAAAATTAAATATTGACCGTTAAAAAGAGCGTTTAAAACGTTATGAGGTCCAATATCAAAAATTTAAAATCAATCATCTCTATTCGATCCTCACACTGATCAAATCAACAAGATAATGGAAAAAAGTTTCAACCAATTTGCACATTCAAGCATCCATCTTTCAAAGGTTTATTCGCGATATGTATGGATCTTCCAATTTAATAAAGTAATAAAGATTTGTCTTTAAGTAGTACATGTGACTAATCCTGTAATCCATGTTTAGAATGAAAATTGAATCACTGGTCATTTTATTTTATTCTTAATCTGCGAACAAAGTACTTTGTTCCTTCTGCTGTCTTATTTTCACACAAAATGGTATCGTCAGATATTTTGTAAAAAGACAAAGAGCCTCATTATACAATTTTACCGCTTTATCATATTCTCTAGACTAAGAGAAAGATACTAACCCTCTGTTTCTACGCTAAATCTTTATTCCTTTATATACGATGTTTACTTCTCTCTTTTAAACACTAACTTGAGCTCTGCCCTAAGAAAAAACATGGATCCATTTTCGAAGAACAGCAGCTGTCCTCTCAGGCAGGAAGGTTGCAGAGTAATAATTTACAGGCATCATCCCAGCAAAAACAGAAGTGAGACTGGAAATACGGTTACTTTGCCGCGCACAATCAGCCATCTTTTCAAATTAGCTGGTAAGTTTTCATCCATCAATATTGTGGGTTGGTTTGATAAATTCTTCTCCTTACAAAGGTTCAGAAATGAATTAATGTATAACATACCGGGTCCAAAACACGCAGGTAAAATCTATGGATTTCATCCTGTTAAAGTATTTAATGAAGATGGTGGAGAGATCAAGGACTTGAATGTCACTAGGGACAATGATAGGTTGTTTCTTTGTGACAGGGAAGAGCTTGAACAGGCATTTCATAGGAAGTGAATGAAACGATTTTGATCTCAGAGTAATGACTGAAATTCATGTGTAAAGGTAGTATTTGATAACTTTTAAATATGAAGCATGTAAAATCGCACATCCCCCATCCTCCATCTTCTACCCCTCCCACACCCCCACGCCCGCCCTACCCCCCACACCCCCCAAAAAAAAAGCTACAAACAACTCTTCTTTGGTGCATGAATATACATTGTACATAAATAATCGATTATGAACAGTTTGATAATTGAAATCATTTTATATCTTATTTGGAATGTTTATAATATATACAAAAGTATATTTATGGGTCTAACCCTAACCAGCACATTAAGTTTAGCAAAATGAGACCCTCTCATGGGGATGCAACCACCTTATCCTGTGGGGTTCAACTTTATGACTGAGCTCAGTCTGCTGAAGTCTGTATCACTCTAAATTAAAAGAATATGTAAGTAGGTGTGGAAGAGGGGCAAGTTTTTTGTCAAAGCATAAGCAGAAAAAGGAAAGTATATAATGCACTTGTATTTAAAAAAACATATAATGGAAAATTTATGATTGTTTGAATGATACATGCTAGTGTAATTATAGTGAGAAATGCAGTGACTATGTGGTGATAATTAAGTATTTGCTAGATCCCACCTACCCTTAAAAGGATAGTAGAATGATATTCTTCATGGAAAGGATGCTCGTAGTTAGGCCCTAGCCTTGGTTTAATCTTTCGTGTTTATTTGAATGGATGTTAAGTAGGATGATATTCTTCAGGGAAAGAATGCCAATAGTTGGGTATCCGCTATCTTCCATGTGTTAACAGGTTGTCCATATTTATTTGAAGTTATTTAAACTAACCAAATCCAAACAATAGGAACACTAAAATGTGTTGTAGCTAGAAATTTAGTAGTACTCCTTGATTTCAATGTAGCCTAAAATTAATAAACAAGTACATAGAAATCTGCTCTTTCTAGTGAAATAAAAACTAAGACCAACAAATGGAGGAAACCCATTGAATAATATTGCCCCCAATATTTGTTTCTTGGGTATATCCTGAGAGCTTCTGTTATTTTACACCAATCAGTTTATCATCACGAGCTATCTTGCATTGCAACAAATTTTCTCGTCTAGACGTATTAAATTAGAGTTCAAAATAACTGATGGTTTGAAATAAGTCAAATTCATGTATGAAATTAGAGTTATTTGTATGGCAACTCCTTGTCTCAACTACTCTATTATATAGATGTTCCATTCAGACAAAACTAGTTCATGTATTGACATGTTATAAAAATGCACTGACCAGGATGCAGTCCTTGTCTCTTACATGCTAATTATCTCATTTTGAGTACTAAATTAGAGTTATTTGTATGGCAACTCCTTATCTCAACTGCTCATTATATTTAATAGTGCCTTATTCTCTTAAGCTGATATAGGTGTTCCATTCAGACAAAATCAGTTCATAGAATGGATAGAACAGGATGCAACCCACTTGGACAGCATTGTGATGAAGCTTCTCATACATGTTAATTGTCTCATTTTGAATGCAAAAACAACTAGAAGCATGAGGGGCCATTTGAATGAATTAAAACTCTTCATAAAAAACCATGTATGCAGGTTAACATCAGCAAAACCAAGGAATTGATAGGGCAGAGGGTCCCTTAGTGGAGCGGGATCCAATAGTGGGGATAGAAGTAGTCCTTAGTGTGCCCCATAGTGGACCTTAATATCCAATTACAAAAAAAAAATTCATCCATAAAGTACACAAACTGACAAATCATATGATGCCACATCAGCGCACCAATAAAACATGACTTAGTGCACGACTATCAGTCTCACTTTTTTTTGGGGTCTTTTTGGACACCTCAACAAAAAGCATGCTGATGTGGTATCATATTTGATGATGTGGCCCTAAAATGAAATATAGAAGCATGTGAATTGCCAAATAAACTATTGTACAAAATTGGGAGTTATTTGAAATTTCCACATAAGATTTTGAGAAATGTGAAGTTAGGGTGCTCCACTATGGGCCCCTCTCCCCTATTCTCCCAAGGAAATTTCTTTCAATGCAGGCTATTGAATTGATGAATACTTGTCATCCTCCTTTGGACCTTTTTTCCCCTGAGTCAGGACTATCAACTTTTACTATGATATCATTGTATTTGCCTGGTCCATGTAGTTTATTTGTTGCTTATATGTAGGTTGCTTGGCATAGTAATAGCCTTTGTCGGTGCTTGTTCAGCGATACTATGTTAAAATTTTAAAGCACTTCTCTGCAGTTCTGGTCTAATCTATGTAATTTAATTTTGCAAAACGGTGGTTTGATGCTGTCCAAGTTTGTCAAACAGCGACCATTATTTCAAGTAACATTTATTACCAACCCATTATAGTTGTGTTTGCCCAAAAAGAAATATAACTCAGAGCTTTGTCGCTCTAGTACAGAAAAGTACTTTTTATTACTAATCCAATATACTTGTGTTTTCTACAAGAGAAAAGTAATTCAGGGCTTTGTCACTGTAGTAGAAAAAAAATACTTCAGGGATTGTTCTTGCCTTCTGAATCGGCTATATTTGGAAAACCATACTTTCTTGTACATACTGCATAAGAAATTCAATCTAGATCCAGAAATGCAAAGATATAAAATTCTACACATTACATATATATATACGATATTTAAAATTATTCACATGGTATACAAGAGTTCAGCATTATTATTGCTTATTTTGGATATTAACATCAATGACTCTTCTAAACCATATATATGTAGAGCGCAAGGAATCCCAAATCTTCTCCCATTCACTCTTCTTTCACTACCAATGCTTTGTGCCCAACAAGCTAAATGCAATTCCCCTTGTGCTTCATTTTCTAGTGGCCAAGATCAGTCAGCATATTCTGGAAAAAATCCCATGCTATCTGAAAATTCTCTCCTCTTCTGTGCAGAATGTGCCACCGGATCTTTCTATGGCTTGATTGCAGATGATCTGTCTGCCAGTGAAGAAAATCTTTGTACTTCAATGAGGAATCGCCATATGATGGTCAGTGCTCATTCAAATGGTTCAAAAGGGGGGCTTGTGCTGATTTGATACCATTTCAAAATCCAGCAAGCTTTCATTTGAATCTACAAAGGTCAGCCACTCTTCCGACACCACTAAGAAACCCTCACAAATTGACTCCCACTTAAATCAATACAAGGTTTGAACAGAAACAAAGGATTCTTGCTCTAATTCTAAAGTGTTTAAGAGACAACTCTAGTAAATGATCTTCTTCCCACCCCAAATGCTAGAGTCAATCTGGATTTTTTTTGGGAAAAAAACAGAGACTATGCAGGATTTGGAGACCAGAAAAAACGCTTTAAAAGAAAAGGTAGACAATCCATCCCTAGGGTTTGTAATATCTCTCCACTGGTGATACATATTCTTTGAGTGTTCAACCTAAACAATTTTGCAGATCCTAGAAAGGGTGTTCAGACAGTGACTTTCAAGGAAGAGGTGACTGCAAAGGAAGAATTGTTGCAGCAAGCAGCTTTCACTTGAAAAATTCTAATATTTTTGGCCAAGCTTAGCAAAGCTTCATGACTGTTTGTCTCAGAGGAAGCTTCTGGTGAAAGAGGGCATCTCCATTTTCCGATGTGCAAAAGGATGGCTCATGGTTGTCTATGATTACCCTTCAAATAGAGAGGCATTGCCAAAAGGAGTCCATGGTTTTGGAAGAACACATTTCTATGATTGAAACTTTGGTTTCTAGAGTTCAATTCTCTTTTCAAATGTGGATAAGGCTTCCAAATTTGTCTCTCCAATTTTGGTCTACAGAGAGCCTCTTTTCCATTGGAAATTCTTGGAGAAAGTTAATTTCTATCCCAGATATAGAAATGATGTTTAGCCATTCTACCTTTGCAAGAATTCTTGTTGGATTTGATTTTTCAGGAAAAACTACTCGACCAAATTTGCTTAAAAATTGGAAGCAAGATCCTGAAGCAACAAAATAACTATATGATGGAATTGTATTTAGCTTGTGTTTTTTGACAGGCCACTTGGCTGCCAAGTGCCCAAAGGCATCCTTCTTGGGTTCCCGTCAGATGTAGGGTACTTGGTGGATTGGGTTTCAACTTCATCACCTGGTAATTGAGCCTGAGAGTGGTGTTGCTCCCTTTGAGGTCTTGGGGGATTGCTCTGACTCAAATATTAGCTCCGATAGATATTCTTCCAACTCTTTTGTGGACTTGCCTACCCTGCTCCCTAAACCTTCATGTATTGTCGACAAGGTGCTCCATTCCTCAGAGGTGGTTGATTCCTCCTCTCCAACCAATGCTGCAGTGTGTTCCCCATCGGTGGCCCTGGTGCAGAAATCTCTTGGAAAGTTAAGTTCAAGTTCTGTGATGATACTATCTCTTAGTATCTCTTCTCATGGAAAATGTGACAAATGGGTTACAATGTAACAAAGTAAGAGGAAGTCACCTACAGTAAAATGCAATAAGGATATAAGTAAGACGATCCTTTGTTCACATGTAATTATAACAGGGATAGACTGCTACACAATCTCCATGGAGTTCACGTAAATTAGAAGCTTTACTTGATGATTAGGGTTAAGTCCTTTTTTTCCAGTTGGAGGCTTTGGACTGTTGCAAGTTTTTGAAGTAGTTTATACTGAAAAGAGTGGACCCCAAGTCCACACCATATCAATAAAAAAAACATCAATGACTCTTCTTGCTGCTCCTAACAAGCAACACTTTTCCAATGACCATGGATTAATGGGAACTGTCAATCACCTAAAAGCCAAAGGATACAAAGACATCCTTCATGTTGCCGACCAAAACTTGAAGACTAGAAAGGATGTAAAGATACAATACAAGAAAAATCAACGTATTTAAGGCTCGGGAAAATCATTACTTGACAGTAAAAATGTCAACAAAATTATTATTTCAAATTAACAGAATCTTTGAATTTGGAAAAATCAAAGTATCCTGTATAATGAGTTTTAATCATTTACTTAGCAATAAGGAATTACTTGCAAGGAACATTGACACCCTTAGGTTACTTGCAATCTATGTTACCAGGTTCTGCAAGTTTGAGTGTTGTCACCAAACTGAATGGAAGTGCATCCAAGACAAGATATGTGAAGAGGCAAGGTCATGCCCTGGCCAAAGCCAGAAAAACCCACAACTGCCTATTTTTCAAAAAGCATTAAAAAAAAATTAATGAATTTTAACATTACAAAAAGCATTTGGGAGCCATAAAGAAGCCTAAAGCTACACGAACCTCCAATATCATTCCAAGTTTCCATTTTCATCTTTGAAGTTTGTTGGGATTTTTCATTAGGTGAAGGATTGCAAAGGCATTTGCTAAGTGTTGTGAGAACGAACTAGCTTGAGCAAAGGAAATTTATTGATCAGAGGTAAAGTCTTTTGTGAGATTTTTTCAAGTTTTTTCAAAAAAAAAATATTTTTTTCTTTTACAAAAATATTTTGAGTGTTGACTTTGTTTTGTTTACATTTAAACATGTTACAGTAGGGTTATCTTACTGTTGTGTTTTGTTTTTTGTTCTATTTTTCTAAGTTAACATGCTCTAGGATTACATTTTCAATTTTTTTATGTTCTTCACAACAGCATCACCTCTATGGAGATATGTTATGATGATTGATTAGCGTCCAAGAGATTTTCTTTGTTTGTGTATTCACTCTTGAATGAGTATAAGAAGTCATATAGTCAAGTGAAAGGTTAAATGTGTGCTATGACTGGCCAAGGAATTAAAGTTTCTCATGGGTCAAACAAGAAAGGGTTGTCCAAGGAGCAAGTTATGGCATACATCAAAGAATGGGAAGAAGCTAATAGTGAGAGAAGAAAATTAAGATCTTGTCATTTAGCAAAGAAAGGATCATACAAGCCATCTAAAATAGTGGCTAACCCATATCCTTTCTTGGAGACAATGTCTTTCAAACAAGAGGAACTCTTTATTTCTTCTTGCAAAAGAGGCCCATTGGATAAGGCATTTTAGAATGAAGCCAGAGAAGATGTAGATGAATACGTTCAATGTTGTATTTGTCCCAATGGTCTTCTCTCCAACCTAGTGAGGTCACTATATTGATGGAAAATGGTGACAAGAATCAATCACCTTCAAGTTACATAGGTCTTGAATGCGAAAAAAGTGCACACCACCTTATTGGCAAAAGAAAAAAATTGTAGACATCACTGAAATGATCAAGGACTCATGGGTTGAAACAAAAATATCCATCATTTCTTAAGTATGAAAATTGTGTAAAAGTCAACCTTTAATTAATGCCATTGCAATGTCCTCTAAGGGGTGCAAAGTTCTTTAAGGTGGTTGATTGTGAGGTGCAAATGAAAGATGCAAACTTCATTTTCAAAATCCTCATTCAGTCCATAGCAATGGCAAGTTGTGAAAACATTGTCCAAGTCCTAACAAACAACATTGAAAATTGCAGGGTAGCAAGTACTTAGTTGTGGAAAAGTACACACATTTTTTGGACACCATGTACTATCCACTCCATCAACTTGGTGAAGTAGAAGATTGGTAAACAAATAGAGTGGAGGCAAGCAAATTCATAAAGGGCTTAAAATGTCTAATCATTAATCTTATGTTGATAATTGGTGGACTCGTGGATTACATCTTGAGTTTCATCAAGCCCATCATAAGTATGATCAAGTTTGTTGATATAAATTGGGAGGTATATGATGGCATGGACTACATAATAGAAAAATACAAGCCTTAATGGTAGATAAAGAGAATGACCCCAAATAAACATATTTTCAAAGGGTGATAAAAATCATTGTTGACCATTGGAACAAGATGACCACACCCTTGCATCTCCTTGTATCTGCATTGTCTCCCAAATACTATAGCATAGAGATACTATCTTTACTTAGGAGAATAGTATCATATAGAGACTAAAGTTGTTGAAGAGTACAAGATGCATTTGTGTTAGAGCTTGTTAAAGGGAGTGACACTTCAATTACTTGTGGTTCAAATCAAGTCATAACTAAGATGCTTTCTATGAATAAGAGAAAACAAGACTACAAACAAATACTCAAATAGAAAGAAAAAAAATTATTTCGCACCTTCATATGAGCTTGATAAAGTTGAGTGCCCTACTTGAGAAGTCTTCCAAAAGATCTCCCAAATCTCTTGTTGCACACACAAGAGAGTGTGTGGTTGTGCTCAAAATGTGTGTGATTTAGTGATTGAAGCAATGTGCTTGCTCTTTAGACAACAACATAACATTTCATTTAAGTTTGATTGATGAAATCATGTCCAAGAGGATCCATTTATAAATTTTGGTGTAAATAATCAAAGGTTGAGATTTAAGGCTTCTCATTCCTTCAAATCTCCATGAGAGATTTGAAGGAATGAGAAGCCTTTCAAGTGGCAACTTGTAATTTGTTCACTTGGATCGAGCAAGGATCAAGAAAATTTAGACAACTAAGAATTACTTATTTTGATCAAAAGGTAGATACCGAAAGTCCCCATATGTGTAAGAACCATAGGGAAAGGTGATAAGACATGTGAGGATCACAAAGGAATGTGAAATTGTGATGTGAGTACTCTCACACACTTTTGAGAATCACATGGAGATATCAGATTTGACAAGTGAAGACTCTCACATATGTGAATCATATGTCTAAAATGGACGATATGAATATTCTAGGAGAAAGCGGATAGTTAAGATTGTATGGAAGAATGTGACGAGCAATTTATTAGATTAATCATAGTGTGATGTTTTTTTAATTCAACTGTGAGATTTGTTTGCATCAGCATTTTGAATCACACTGTGATTCATCATCAGAATGAAAAAAGTGTTGAAGGAGAAAAATGGATGTTTGCAAACCAAGATAGGATTAAAAAGAGAGGGGGAAGGGGAGAAGGTGGCATGGGATTCAAAGTTTGTAATTAAAAACTGAAAAAAGTTGCAAGATATGAAGCTAAATTGCACTTGAAAACGTGTTAATTAAAATATTGCAAGTCTTTATTTATGATAATATAAATAGAGAAAAATATATATAAAAAATATATGTGCATAAATAAACATATGATATTTATACATAGAGCAAAATATATATATATAAAAATTAAGAATATATAAACACTTAAACATATGATGTATATATTTATAAATGAAATATATAAACTTTAAGGAAATGAATGAAGAGACAATAAATATGAAAAAAAAGAGATAGAAAATATAAATATAAATATATATAGAGAGAGGGGTGTGTGGGCGGCGGAGCGGGGCAAATGTAAAGAGGAAATATGTTAATAGAGCATGTATAAGAAAAAGAGAAACGACTATATATATATGTATATAGTGAGAGAAGGGGAGTGATAATAAATAGAGAATAGAGAAAATATAAAAGTATATGAATCACAAAGTGTGTTCTGAAATGTTGATGCAAACAAATCTCACACTGGTGAATCCAAACAAGCACACACTATTCTATATGGATTGTGTGTGGATTAATTAATTAACTAATTGGTTTTAGTCAACTTATTAATAAAGGGGAAATTTTAAGATAAATAACAAATTTTTTTTTTTTTGAGGATAGAAATATAAAAGGAATTAGATAAATGTGAATTTATTTAATCAAGGTTAAATTGTAGAGGAAAGGGGGTAAAGGATGAATTAAAATTATAAATGATTGGAATTTAGGGAGATGATTGGGGAGGTTATTTAAATAATTGGTCTTTTAATTAACAATTAGATTGGATAAAATCGAGTGTGGTCAAGTGTGGGCGATTTTAGGTGTCTACAATTTTGATGAAAAGTAAGATGTAGAATTTTGATTGTACTTTCCACTTTGTAATGATTTGACATATATGATATAACATTAAATTATCAAATATCTTATCACTATCATAACATCAAGCATCAAATGTGTTTTCAATTCTTTTTTTTTGCAATTTATGGGTACTTTAATACATATTTTAATATTTATGACAAAGGCATCCCCCTCTATGAGAAGGGGTGAACCAAATTTTGAGATCTACAACTGTTAATTAACAATAAGGATGCATGACAATCAAATTGATCGTAGCTAGACACATCCACAATTGATAATTGATCAAATATTTGGAAGCTATCAACCTTTTTTCCTACTTTCTTCCCATGTGTCATTTGCTTATTCTAGTAAATAGTTGTGTTTGGGTGGTTTTCCAACTTTCTACCAAGGGCACCAAACTACTAGCAATTTTAGGCTACTCTCACAAGCTAGGGTTTGATTCTCGCAAGTAGTATCAAGCTTTAGTGCACAATAGGCAAAGGGGAAGGTGTTGCTCAAAGTAGAAATAGATGTGCCTTCAAAAATAAAGGTTTGGATTTAGAATTTGTTTTGCTATTTAATTTCTCTAGCAAATATTGAATTGGTTTTGATATATTTTCTTATGAGAACATAAATAGATTGATTTTTTATACTATTGGATTTCAATTCATTTGTGAATCTATATTCCTATAATTTTATTAAATGTCCCCAAGGGCATCACATGGATCAATAGAAATAGTACTCTCAAATGCTCTTCTTTTAGTGAAATTATTCTTCTTTTAAAGGCATCAAACAATTAAGTACAAGATTTATGCCACACATTCAATAGTTGTGAAGATGAAAACCTATAAAGGTCCTCACAATTTTACCTTGCACTATAAAAATGGTATGATTGGGACCTAAGATGGAGTTTAGAGGATTCTTCAAAGGGGTTCTTATTTGGTATATGTTAAAAGAGGGTATGGGCTTTATCTAACATTACTAGAGAAAAGGGATGTGCTTGAGGATTCTATTTTTGGGCTTTTAGGGAATATATTAGCAAAACATTTAAAACTCTAGACTATGCTCTTAAATGTTATGTGAGAAAAGATCTTACCCTACCTTTGAGGGGGATTTTTCCCTACTCTACTTTTCACTTGGGAACATCTTGGAAAGAAGATTAAGTTGTCACATCCTCCTAAGAACCCCTTTTCTTTTTTCCTAAGAACACTTAGTCATGCTGTAATTTGGACTAGGGGTGAGAACCTATAATCATAATATGTTACTAAATTTGTGTGTGTGCATGGGTGTTATTGAATCGTTAAAGAGTACTATTAATAAATATGACTATTACTTGTCTATATATGTTAAATTTAATTCATTGATTATGTTTTAGACTAACTCAAACTAATCTATGATTGATGGAATTGTGTGAGGAATATTGTTGACTATAGGTACCAAAGTGCAAGGTGAATTGAATTTCGTTGTTTTGCAAAGAGAGAAAAAGATCATATGATGCCAACCCAGTGTTGAGACCTTGACAATAACACTTTGCCTAAACAAAAGATTCAAACATGGTATCGAGTACATACAATGATATTTAAATGATTATTTTACCCATAGAGTGAGTTTGCAAAGATTGTCTAAATCCTTGTGCATGACTTTAGTAACCCATGTACTTATTCAATTTGAAGTCATCACTTATTTTCAATCATGCCTTGGTAGCACCAATAAGATAACCCAATGTTGAATAAGGCATAATACTGACCCTTAGCAAGTTGTGCTTTACCTATTAATGCCTAGAGAATCGAAATAACATGTTTTGCTTTATCTATTAATGCCTAAAGAAGCAAAATAGCAAGTTGTACTTTACCAAGGTCTAATTGCAAGTTACAATAATTTTACCCACTCCTTCCCATGCATGCAATGTATACTTTCCACAAGCTAAGTATGAATCTAAAGGGTGTTCCCTAGGGATGTAAAGACTAGCATTTCCCTCTTGTCAAACCAATCCATAGGATGGAATTTATAGGATGGTCGTAAATGATGCAAGTCCTAAGACCTTAGTTTAGACATTTTTTGTTGAGAGCTTATTTTCCTAGTTATAGAGCCAAACCTGGTACAAGAGCTAACTTCTATGGCATCACAAGATGATTGGAGGAAAGGATTTTGCAAGGGCATAGGTAGAGGGTTGTATACCCCCTGAAACATAGATTGTTCCTCTCCTTTCAAACTGATTACCAAATTGGTAAATCCTATGTCCCACCTCAAGATTAGCTTATTGATGCTCAAATGTGATGGCAATCGGGAAACATGCTCTACTTGTAGAATGTATTTGCCATACCCTAGAGTTAGCTAGCTTTCACCAATGCAATACAAGCCAAAGAGCCAATAGCATGCATGTGATAGATGCCAAGAGCTAATTGTGAGTTTTGGATGGTTTCTACCAGTGGCATCCAAGGGAGGGATGCCATTTTCTATCACTAAGTAGTCCTAGGAACTACAAGAAAAGGGGTTTTCCTATAGTAAAATTGGCAACTAAGAGATTGGGCTAATCCCCATGGGAAAACCTTATCATTTCCTATTTTGTATAGGTTTATTCCAAAATAATAGAGAGAAGAATTATTCTTTTGGATCAATGGTTATTCGGTACTCCTCTTGATTGGAATCAATAACATCTATTGGCAGGCCACAGAATCCACTTGGATGGGGGTGGATAAGGACTCTATCCATGTGGTTGGTATCATATTGCACACTAGCCAAACCATCAATAATTAGAACCAAAGGTAAGATTTCTCTATAACTAGCAAAAGAAGTTTGGAATTTGTTCTGCTACAAATTAAATGGATGGAAAGGTAACATAAAATGGATTAAGATATTGTTTGGGAATATAGAAGGATTGGATAGAAACTGTAATCTGTTTTGGCTAATTCTTACAAATGAGATTCTTTGGCAAATATGGATTAGAAGGAATGAGGAAAAAATGCAGGGTGTAAAGAGGTCCCTTACTAAAACTCATCTTCCACAATGTTCCTGTGCAGGTGACATTAACTATGGAGAGTTCGAAGCATAAATTTCTAAATTTTTTTGAAGATGGAACAGTCATCAAGAACCAAGACAAAAGTATACCATTGCTCAGAGGTATGGCTGAGCTACTGGATAGCTACAACAAAGTGATTGAAAAAAGGGCAAGGAAGGAGCAGCACATCACCAGGCTTCATGTAAATGAGGGCCAAAAATCTGCTATGGTAGCTGCCCGATCCAATGAAGAAATATCAGTTGAAAGATGGGCTGGAAGTTGATCTCCCAGCAGTACATTAAGTCTCACAGTTTTATAAGATAGTTTTAGTTCCCTCCCCTCTTATGTTTAAAGAGATGGTAATGTCAAAAAAATCTCTAGTAATCGGGGAAGGTTATTACATAAGCAAGCTGGGAATAGGATTAGCATTATGGAGGCCGATAGGGCATGAAAAGCAGATTCAAGGCTGGATGATATAAAAGAATGAAGGGGGCATAAATTGGATTTTAGGTTTGTTAAAAGTGAGGGTTGCATGTAGCCAAGCCCAGGGCTTCTAGCGGGGTTCCTTATGATTATATGGATATATGTCTTAACAGTGACTAGGATGTGTTTTTGATAAAAGGACAATGAGGAGATTAAGAGACGGGCCAATGTCACAAGTGCATGAAATAGGTTCATGTGGATGTAATGAGATTAGCGATCACCATTCATGGTTCTATAGATCTTGCCAATTTAATAGATGACTTAAAGTATTTTGAATTCTAGACAGCTATGGTCTGGCAGCCTTGTAATTTCTTATTATTATTGCTATCATAGTTTGGTGTATTTTTTGTGACTATTCTGAAACGGGTATTTATTTGGCATAACCAACTTTGGTGCTTATAATCTACAAGCAAGTGATCTCTGATCTCCGATTTCTTAGCAATTTATTTCAGATTCTTCATTTTGGAAAAACTATCTAAAGTGGATTTTTTGTATTACACCACACAAGAAGCATGCACAAGTAATAAATGAAACTGAGGCCTATAAAATGGAACACTGCCTATATACCCAGCTTCCATCATGAAAACTAAAATGCATGTTTTCAAACCTGAAAGAACATGAAACTGTGTATCAAGACTGTTTTAAGCCTATGCATAACCACACAACTAACCTGGCAGTCTAGAGTTTGAAAACAACGATGACATCAGAATAGTAGCTGTAAGCCAAACAGAGGTCATTAATCCGGTGGTAACAACAAAACAAAAGGCTATTATCAAACTGCTAAGGGAATTTTGTCTAGAATTCACAGTATCAAGCATTGGCATTGTTTGATTAATATTTACAAACGAAATTACCAGTGCTTGGCAATGATAACATCTCTTTTTCCTAACTCATAGTTTGATAAGGTACTATTATATTTAATCAAAATTCTTCTAACAAAGATTTACTTTCTCATCTTTCATCTTTATTCAAAAACTCTTTGGAGGGCTTGAATCACCAATCTATAAATATAGTTCTACTAAATGAACTTTTTACTAAAAAAATCTAGACGTCAGTTCAAAAAAAAAAAGAATAACTGTAGCTTTAATCTACCTTGTATGCAGTAGATGAGAGCTTACCTTTCTCCTCGACCACCCACCTTGATTAAGTGTCATTCTTCCATGGAACAACTCTAATTGAGATTAGAGCCCAAAATCTGTGAGCCTATTTGCATGATTATTTTCCCTGGCTAAAACCAATCCCTGCCAAATAGCATTTGTTTTCACTAGGTTATTTACTGGTTATACTATAGGCCAATTCAATCCCTTTCAAGTGATTTTGACATAATCTGCCTTGCTCTGCTTGAGCCGGTGGCTAGCCCCCACTATCACCACCTGAGTTAATTTCACACCAGACCTGTGGAGGAAGTAGGTTTTATATTTCAGATTTAGTAATCACATCATTTGGGGGTTTGATATTTGAGATTTCAGAGAATGGTTTTACAAATTTTCTATGCTGAGGATATATTTAAAATAATTTTGCCATGCTTAAGAGATGGCATTTAAGATAATCTTCAGTCATCATGAGAATCAAAGATATTAAAATTAGCACAATCAAAATCCATTTTTTAAACATTCATCAGGCATTTAAGTAACTGCGAGGATTTGGCAAGATTTAAATCCTCATAGACTATACACAAATAACATAGCTAAAAAATAATACTTTATTAGTTTATGGTATAAAGTGATAAAAAAAAGTATCACGAAACTTTATAAGGTGTGTAAAACTCATGTCCGAAGCATTCAGTGGTCCTCCCTTACATTTCAAAGAACATTTGTCCATCTTATTTGCTCAGTTTCTGAAATTCAATGCACTCATTCATGTTAAAGACCACATGTGGTACAATGTTATTAGTAGGATCAGTGCTATGCAATTGCACAATATAATTTTCATGGTGTATTGCCATAATTTTTATTTACCCTGAAGGCGTATCCTATTTGAACAAGCTAAGCTGATTTGGGGATCGACAGTTTGCAGTGTTGGATATGCATGCAAAACGATTGAACACTTGCTGACTGTCCGATTTCGCTGCCATTGTCCACTTTTAAAATTTTACCTGCAATTCTGCAAATATTGTATGTATATGTTCCACTGTTGAAAGCGTCCTGTCATGTGTGTTATTGCAAGAAGTCTTCACGTGGTTTCCCATAACTAACTCCATTGACTTATTTTAACCCCTCATTTTGACAAAATTTCAGCAGTTCTTCTGGGCATTTCAGTACATGCTTTCATAGTACTCACTATCTCCCTCCTCTCAAAACAATAAAATTCATAAACAAATGTGCAAGTTGGTAGATTGTGGGACAAGTTCTACCAAACGTAATCAATTGGTACTTAAGAATTCATGTTGACATGAATTTGGATGAATTACGGTATGGCTCAGCAAAAGTTAAAGATGATATGTAATCAAGTGCATACTCTATTTGCTAGACTTTGCTTGAAAGGAAGCATGCAAGGAAGAGAATGCAGGGTTGGATGAAATTTTTGTGGTTATTACATCCAGCCTGAAGTTGGTTACAAGAAACCTGTAAGATTGGAAAGAGAGAATATAGTATATGCACTACAAAGGATGAACTTTAAGGGATATTACAGAAGAATTTTTGATATGACAAGTTGTGACATTCAGGCAAGATCAACATAGGAAGTTATTTATGTAGATTTTTCCACAACATTACCACCAAAAATATTGGAGGCGAAGAAGTGGGGAAAAAAGATTTGGAGCCTTTCCAGTACATATGTCAAGTGGAATATAGGTGAAAATTCGATGTGGCCAGTATTACTCATAATGTTAGACAATAAAATTGGACATAAATTAGGTAATAGGATATAGCCTCCAAGATGTTTCTAATCTAAGATGGAAAGATATAGGCATTTTGTGTAAATTATCATGAATCAGTACTGTGGAGACAATTTTCCATGGGTACATCCATTTTAGAATAGATTTTGGATTGCAGGATAGAAAAGAGAACCAGTCATTACCAATGCACGAGTTAGTAGTGAGTTAAAGTTAGTTAATAAATCAAAATGTACTTAGTTATAGTGGGGACAATGTCTCATGATAAGACATTTCCTGAAATAAAATTCCTGTGGACCTGCCACTTAGAAACTGTTATATTTTATATTTGTAAGTTCATAGTCCATGTCACTATGTCTGTGTTTCAAGAAACGAAATGAAACAACACAGGAAACAAAGATGGAGTGGAGACCTAACTTCAGAGGCTTTAATGTGAAAGATTCTACAAGGTTTATATGTTATTAGCCATAGAAGAAGGGGCTCCTTTGTTGCAACTGGACTTCACTTTGGGACCACATTTGTTTTATAATCAGTCTACTGTAGAGGTTGAAATTTTGTTAGGAAGACTTGACCTGGAATATTCTTTATCAAAACTGACAAAACAAATGCTTGATTGGCTGAAATTTTCAGTTTTGTTCCTTTTCTTGTACCTAATTTATTAAGTTTTATATGTACAATATTTTAAGTAGTTGGTTCTAAATGTTGTATAGCAGATCATAGCTTTCAATTCATGTGTAGAGGTACTATCCATTTTGATAGATTATATTACTGATTTTTAATTAGATAACACATTTGAAGATGACAGGGGATGCAGGTTTCTCTCCTTATATGATATATCAGCATACAACATAAGTAGATAAATTTATCCTTAATTATGCATTCAAAACATGTATGGTTGGTTTTACTTTATAAAATATTACTTATATGAAGTACCCCTCTTATATTTTATGCTGAAGGCGTTACCTATGTGAAGAAGAGCGAGCTAAATTACAAAATCGACGGCTCAACATATTTGAAAGGGGATGCAAGACAATTGATTTGTTCTTGTCCATTCATTTTTAGGCCGCTCTCATTTATTGTCATATTTATGTTTGAGTACGGTTCTATCTGCTGCCAGCCTAAAACTTGTACAACAGGCTGCATAAAAGCCACCTCTGTACATATCCCTCTGATCAATGAGTACAATAACAAAGTTAGTCTTTCAGACAAATGATATTTTCGCTTTTTCAATTCACCGGGATTTTTCCTTGTTCACCGTTTTTCTTATTCATCAAATACATTATAGGCATCAGATTTTCCCTGTTTTAATACTCTAGAGAAGTCTCTCAAGATTTCCTTCAAGAGCTTGAATGCACAATTTGAAGCGTTACACAACAACACGCCGAAGAAAACCAATGCCGCAAGGTCCTCAAGAGAAGAATTTCCATGTAAAATCCACCCCTCAAGCCAACAATTTTTCTTTTTTAAACAATGCACAACTACCAACTTAACCAACCAAACATATTCCATGTAAAATAGAAGTGTTAATTTCAATAGCTCTACATTCACCATGGTGACAACAAAAATCAACACCACTACTTATATGCTTACACTCAACCTATGGTAAGGTCCCAAGGACAAGGTCTCTCCTAGACCTACAACCTAAGCCTCGAGGGTTCATGATGGCATTGCCTACGTATCCCCTCATGGGAAATTAGAGGCTTCATAGTTCGCCCCACAACGATAGGGGGAGTTCAATCTCTTCTCTTGTATGAGATCTATTATCTCACCTTAACCCATAACTATTAGTTTAGTACATGTAAGCTATTAACATAGGCAATTATAATATAATGATAATAACTTGCCATCAAGTGTTGAGTCCATACCAATCATTACCAAGTGTTAGTGTAAAAACATTCACAATATTCACAAGAGATCATCCATACCATAATCTCAAAGATTATACACAATGGTTGTCATGAGCATATGCCCATATACACAAGCTGATTAGCTCATACATAGTACAAGTACAACAATGACTGGATCATACACAGATCACAAGTGCCACAATGACTGGATCATACACAGATCCCAAGTGCAACTGCAACTAGATCATATATAGATCACAAGTGTAACAAAGGTTGGATCATACACAGATCCCAAATGCAACCGCAACTGGATCATTCACAGATCACAAGTGCAACAAAGGCTAGATCATACACAGATTCCAAGTGCAACAATAACTAGATCATAGACAGATCACAAGTCCAATAGTGATTAGCTCATAAGTACATCACAAGTATGATAGTGTCTGGCTCATATGCATATGACGAAAACATTAGTGGCTAGCTCCAACATACATTACAATTACACAATAACGAGCTCCAACATACATCACATATATAATGACAAGCTCTAGCATACTTCACAATTACAAAGTGACGAGCTCCAACATACATCACATACATAGTGATGAGCTCCATCATTCATCACAAATACATAATGACGAGCTCCATCATACATTACATAGCATAATAACAATGGCCGACTAACACATCTCAAAGGCTAACACGTGTCCATAATGCATCCCAGATAGAAAGAATATGAGTACATTGTGCACTACACCGTGGGTCCTACCCTTTCTCTTGGTCTTCTACACCATGGACAATGGGAAGAGGATTTGGTGCATCCTATACTACACCGTGGATCCTATCCTTTCTCTTGGTCTTCTACACCATGGACAATGGGAAAAGGATACGGTGCATCCTATACTACACCATGGGTCCATCCTCAACCCCACAAGGCTAGGTATATAGTCTAAAAACCGAGAAGGGGATTCGATGCATCCCATACTACACCGTGGGTCCATCCACCATCCCAAAGGTTTCTCCAAGTAGTAAACCTACCAAACCCAATGGATTCCAACTTCAATCACCTATAGGCCACTGACGACAAATTTGTCCTCCCAGAAAGAAGTAGCTCCTGACATATACCACCTTGTGACCTTAGTGGTATTGTCGGCTATCTTCTTCACAATCCTGCGTAACATTGGCCTCGGTCACTTTTGTGCCCTCAGTGACAGCCAATGAACCACCTCGATACAACGGTTAGCCCCAGATTACCGTTACCCGCACGGATGGGTCCCTACCCGTGCAACTATTACTGTATCTTAATCATAACCAGGGTAGTCTACTACCTTCACCTCTGTGAACCAAGTGAATGCTAACTAATCCCTAGCAGTAGCCCAGACATCAATCATTGGCACGGTCCAATGACTAACTGTCCCTACTCAATATGTCGGAGGTTCACTCTTGGGTGGGTCATACATAACATAAATCACATCACAATCCCAATTTCCAACAGAGCATCAGCATTAGCTTGCAAAACATATCAAACATCAAGTCGCTTTTATTAGTATTCTTCTTTGTTTCAATTTGTATCTAATGGCAGCCTCTTCTAACATTGTTGGACAACCCAAGTATCACCGCTAAAATGGTTTTGATGGCCCAAGAATTGCCTACCTACTCCTGCTGCATCCAGACAACAAGCGTATTTCAGACCAAGAAGAACTCTAGGTGATCCTTGAAACAAAGTGTGGCTTGTTTAAAAGAGGAGAGGCGTGTCAGGTTTGCTATGTATAAATTCTTCAAACCCTAGCTGACTTTTTTAATTAGCTTCATTAGCACCCTCTCCACAAGTTCCATATGTTTGTCAATTTGATAGTCAGCAATAAAATTTTCTTTTTATAATTTTACGATCAAACCATTCATGTAAAGGGTTAAAAGATTCATTAAATGAGACAGATGGATAAATTCTGGCATCCACGATGTATGAATGTCCTTATTCAATCTTATAAAATTAAAATTAAGTTGCCCATTCCTATATTTCTGTTGAACTTGTGAGTATCCTTTTCATGTTATCACATTCATTCATATGTTATTCTGTGATATGATAACAGTTCTCTGATCATTTTGTGCCAGCATGCTAAGTTCTTTTCCTATATGTTTAAAGCTATTTGCCTTGCCTACTCATTTTCATAACTGGGCTACCTCTTATGTTAAGTTCTATAATTGGTCTTTGTGGATCAAGGTGGATTAAATTCAAAATAGGAAGCATTAAATTCAAAATAGGAAGCATCTTCTATATGCAGAAAATAGATCTACTGATCTATATGATATTACACTGATAATAGTTGGATAATATCTTGATTGTTGTAAGATAGTGTCCTGGTTAATTATGCTGTTTAGAATCTCAGATATCTATGTTCATATATCATTGTGTGCAAATGGGTTCATGAAATCAAAATCATTCTCACTCTTGTGGTGAAATCAAAATGGAAACACTCATTCTCACTCTTGTGATGAAATCAAAATCATATTGATAAAATATTAAAATGAATAAGAACTTCCGAAAGTGCTTTCTTTCACAATCAATCATCTGATAGGCTATAGAAGCCAAACAATGTAGGTTGATTGGTTTAAATGTTTAAGTGAAATATAAGATCTTACTATGACCGAAAAGAGAGGCCTCAGTTTATTGACTCTTTATTGGCTCCAAAAGTTCGGCATAACATAGTAAATGGCCAGGCTTCTTGTGATAGTATTGTTCTTTTCATTGTGGATAGTCGGAAGTGGGAACCCTTTAGTTGCTCATAAAGGCTTTCAGAATTTCTTGCTCGTGGAGGAGGTTGAAGAGGAAGCAATGATAGCACTGAAACATAAACTGGAGCTTTTCTTTGCAAGCCTAAATCGAAGTCTTGTTTTAGCATATATGGCTATCATATAGGCTTTTTGTATAGTGAGCACATCAAACAACATCATTTCTTTCCTAAGACCTGTTGTGATCTTTTCACACATCACCCCATTCAAAATGGGGACCCCCTAATTTTTGCTCCTTTCAATCTTTTGGCTTTGGTCATGTGTTTGTCTCTCTATGTTCTTTGTTTCTTTTTGATGATGTAACTTTCTTTTGACCTGGTTTGGAATTAGGGTTAAGTCCGGAGAACATTCTGACGGATTAGGGTTTTCGATCTTCAAGCTACTTTGAGGTCAAATTGAGTTGGCTAGTCAAAATTTGAGCTTAGCATTGCAGTTAGGAGGCTTTAGACATGTTCCCACTGAATTTTCACTGAGTTCTGACAACTTACTATTTTTAGTACCAATTTGGGGCCTATTTTCTAGGGTTTTTCAAATTTTGATTGCAACACTGTGCTTAGAACCTTTAGAGCTTCCTGCTTGCAAATTTTGAACGTGAACATACAACTTTCTAGTTTTAGCAATTCTAGCTTCGGGAGTGGTTTATAGGGTTTGCATGTAGTATTTTTCAATGCATGTCAACATAATCTTTATGGGTTTCTTGAGAGCTTCGCGATGACATGACATGCAAGTCGAACTGATGACTTTTTATTTTTAGCAGGTACCCACATGCAAACAAATTTTTTGGGTTTTTTGAGATCTCTCAGGTAGTATTGCATGCAACCAAGTTCGGCAGTCGGTTGATCACTTTTTCAAGCACTTACTATTTTTAGCAGGTCCATATTTAGCAGGCACAATGTCAGTAGCACTTCAACTTTTAGGGCTGAACTACATGCAATGAGAACATAATCAAATGGAGGCCTACAGATGCGCATGTAGAGAAATTAGGGTTTCCTAAAATGTAGGGCAAAACACGAGTCACCCAAAAGCAATACCCTATCATGATCAGCATCTTTCATGCAATCTACTCGTAAAATTTGAGCTCATTCTAAGCAGTTACTATTTTTAGTAAGTCACTGAAAAATAGCGGGTGCATGCAAACATCAGGAGTCAACAGGTTGGTCTCATCACGAAGGTCAAGTTGAGCAAAAATCAGGTCTTCAGAAGTGAAAAATCCTTGGAAATCACAAAGACTTTGAAACTTTCTAAAATTAGCAAATTAGGGCAAGCTGAGGGTAGCATGAAATTTCTTGAGGCATGAAGAAATAGAAGCTAAACATCCTCAATCAGAAGCTCACACCCTCAAATCCATCCTAAGATGGAGAAACTGGATGAAAAAATTTCTAAGTCTAAGAAAATGGAAGCTCAAGGGGGTAAATGTGCCCAAACTTCAAGAGGATGAGTTAAGAAATTTGACTAAGGCATGGAAATGGAAGCAGGGACCCCTAAAAATGCACCCAACTTGAAGGTGGACTTGAAAAAAATTCTAAGTGTGGAGAAATGAAAGTATGACCCCTCAAATGCGCCTTGAGTAAGTTGAAGGGGCTTGAAAATTGTTCGAGTCTTCAAAAATGGAAGCTCACCACCTTGGACGCACCCTAGCAACTTGAAGTTGATGAAAAAATTTCTAAGTGTGGAGAAATGGAAGCTACCCACCTAAAATGCGCCCATCTTAAGGAGTTCAGCTGAGAAATTTTCTAAGGCAATCAAAATGGAAATACAAGGCGCTAAATGCGCCCAACTTGAAGGAGACTGGGTAGCAAAATCTTCTAAGTGTTGGAATTGAAAGCTCCTACCCCCAAATGCGGCCAAGCTAGAAGTGGAGGCTGTGAAATCTTCTAAGTGTCCAAAATGAAAGTTGCCACCCCTAGATGCACCCAGAGACTGGAAGCTAGAGGAAAATGTTTTAAGGAATTGAAATGAAAGTCCAAGGTAGTAAATGCGCCCAAGTTGGAGGAGATGTGGAAAAGTTTCTAAGGCATGGAGAATAGAAGTAGAGGGTATGAAATGCACCCACCTTGCAAAAATGAAAGCTCCCCTAGTGAAATGCACCCAAGTCAAGAGGTTGATTTCAAAAAAATTCAAAGTCTGAGAAAATGGAACCTCAAGGGGTCAAATGTGCCCAACTTGAAGGACAACCTCCTAGATGCGCCCAAATCAGAGAAAGCAAGAGAAAAGTTTCTAAGTGTTTGGAAGTGAAACTAGAGCCCCTAAAATGCGCCCTATGAGGATTGAGAAGGCTTGAGATTTTTCTAAGTGATGGAACTAGAAGCAGGGACCTCTAAATGCACCCTAAGTATGGGGTGACTTGAAAAACTTTCCAAGTGATTGAAAATGAAACCTCAACCTGTCAAATACGCCCATGATGAATGGAGGCAAAGTTTGATGGAGAAAACAATGCAAAGATCAATTTGGCCTTTGAAACCACAACATGGAGATGAGGTAAGTTAATTGAATTTATACTATAAGTGTTATGATGCCCTTTCTTTTGTTTTGTAGGGTTAATGCCAAAACCAAAGTGTGGTGACTTGAAGTGATTGAGCAAAAACTCCAGGACAACATTATAACCTTGGAAGGATAAAAGTTGCATGCTTGAAATTCCTCCATGATGTTTCATTAGCACCCAAACCATGAAGGGAGATGTTGGAAGAAATGGCTAAGTGTTGGAATCCACAAAGCTCTAACATGCACTCAACTTAGAGAGGTAGATGGTGAGGAAGAAATGGTCAAGTCCAAGACAATGAAATTCTTCAAGGTCAAGATGGTCCTCAAGCACTAAAATGTCCTCAGGGCTAAGGAGAAGGAATGAGCAAAAGGCTTCAATGAGTGACAACAGGATCGATCGAAGAGCAAAGTAGAACTCCTCTCAAGTGTAAAGTCCTTCGCCGGCAGTGACCCTAGAAAATGTTTACACAACTCAAGATGCAATGGCAGTAAGGAGGAAAATCATCATCAATCTCAAAACTGAAGCAGTGCTGGCCAAGTTCGTTAAGAATAGTGGGAACGCGTCTCCGGGCAAGAATCTTCTAGATGGATAGTGGGCATTAATTGCCCATGGTGGTCAAAGGGAGGAGTTTGGCATTTTGTGCTCATTTATTGCACCACTCCACCTTCTGGCAGTTACTAGGGCAAAATCTTGATCAAGGCATGTGTGGCTCAATTTGAGCCCTCCATTGTAAATCAATCTGAGCTGTCCATTGAAATGGACCCACTATAAAAGGGGCACTTCCCCTCATTTGTACATCATCATATGTAATACAGAGTAGAGAGATAGCTTAGTGTAGATTGGTAGCTTAGCGTAGCATAGTTTGAAAAAGAAGGAAAGTTTTTCCATTGAAAGTTTTGTAAGAAGTTGTTGTGAACACTCTCAATAAAAAGAGTTATCATTGATGGTGGTTTCATCTTTTGTTGTGAGTAGCTAGCAAGATTTCTTTGTCCTTCTAATCCACGTAGGACTTAAAGTTAGATAGATTTTCATTTCATGCACGTAGTTAGTTGTGGATTGTGGTGTTTAATTCAAGTAATTATTTATTAACTTGTAGGAATATTCCAAAGGAATCGTTACAAGTCTTTTGTCTTTTTTGTCATCTCACACGTGTGATGATGGCTTATTTTTTAATTCCTCTATTAAGGAATATTTGTAACTACCTCCTTAAGAGGTGACACTTTGCACACACATAGATGAATGGTGGCATTCATTGAGTTGGGAGTTACATTCTAACTCCTCCTTCTCACCTCTACTTATTGAGGTGCCTCTCCTCTCATTCTTTAAGATTCAAGCAAGCAAGCTAAGGTTGAAGCTCTCTCTCTCTTTGTATTATTTTTTAGGCATTTTGCCTCCATTCATAATAATGGAGTTTTTTCTTGTTTTTTCCCCTTAACAAATTCTCTTGTCTCTCTTGCTTTGGTGGTGCTTGGTTTGGCTACTTCAATCTATTTGGTAATTTCTTTCCTTCAAACAATTGCTCTTTATTAGTACTTTCCATTGCTTTTTTCTATTTCCTTTCATGGTATTAGAGCTTGGTATTACTAATATTTTGTGAGCTACATTGTTAAAAGTTTACCAGATTTTTTAGCACACCATTGGAGACACTCTCAAAGAGGAGAAGAAGAGCTAACGTCTAATCTTGATTGCTTTTGTCTTCTAACCTCTTTTTTTGTGTAGGAATCTTAGTTTCCTATTGTTCAGATTTTAAATAATTTGTTCTTAAATCTACTTGTATATCTTGCAAGCTTTTAGAAAACCCAATAAGGGTTTATCTTATTTTTCAATTTTTAATTTAAAATTTATTTATTTCTATAATTTA
Source organism: Sequoia sempervirens (assembly GCA_007258455.2). Taxonomy (NCBI): domain Eukaryota; kingdom Viridiplantae; phylum Streptophyta; class Pinopsida; order Cupressales; family Cupressaceae; genus Sequoia; species Sequoia sempervirens. The sequence continues at coordinate 389 of VDFB02075625.1, read as the reverse complement.
TACAAATCAAGTAAAAAAATCTTCTTTTTTTTCTAACCCGTGTGGATTTCTTATTTAAAGATTTCTAAGTCCTTTATTTAAAATTTCAAATCTATTTGTTTTGCATGCATATTTAATCCTTTGAACTTTTTTAGAAACCCTCAATAAAGAGGTTATATTTCAAAAAAATTTAGATCTGTAATTTTTTTACAATATCAAGGTAAATCTGTAAAGAAATCACTATATTTTACATTTTAGAAAAAGGCTAATCTACTTTTTAACAAATCTGTAAAAAAATTATATATATTCTACATGTTATTATTTGCACGTTAAAATTTCTTTAAAAAATCAAATTTTTTTTGGGCTCTATCCCTGTTTTTTTAATACCAATATTTTTATATCCCTATTTA
>VDFB02075624.1:0-11160 GCA_007258455.2 Sequoia sempervirens | reverse complement strand
GTAAGTTCTCTTAGCGAAGGGCAATGTCTTGGCGACGGGTGAACACTTCGTGGTAACATATGGAGATCGGTATGAACTCTCCGCGATAGATGTGAGTCTTATCGACTTCTACTTGGTGCTCGGTAGGTATGGGGATTTCGGTGTAACCTTAGAGACTCGCTATGACCTCCTGGTGAAAGTGATAGGTCAGGGCGACTTCGTGATGACTCGGTGAAACTCTTGTAGCTCGATAGAACATCCTGGCAACTACGATAGCTCTTGGCAACATCGATATGAGGTCAATGTGGCATCGGCGAGACACTGTTAGTGTCTCACCGAGATGCTAGTACATTGTGAATTCTGTTGATTGAGTATGACCTTCGATGTGGCATCTCGTGGACGAATCAGAGGAGCCGAATTGGAACCATTGGGAGTCTATTCGTTGTGACGGTTTTGTGAGGGAGCTCGACAGACAGGGAACACCATGGATATAGTCAGAAGTTGCAGACGCTTGGGGGTTGGATAATGGTTCGATTAACAGTGAAGTGTGAAGAGTTCAAACTGTATCAGAAAAGAAATAAAATCTGTAGAGGCTATAACTTGGATGTTTTCTGTTCAAAGAAGGTTTATGATGAATGCTGCTATATAATGACACCAGAAAGATAAGTCTGGAATTGTATGTAATTTCGATTGCTGTAATACAAAGTGATTTCTTGGTGTGGTGGGTTTTTCTCCAAGGGTTTTCCCACTCCATATCCGGGTGTTCATGTGTGATTGTCAACACTGCTTCTATAATCTCTGCTTCATAGTGCATCTTAACTTGAATATTGTATAACCAATAATAGAAGCTTTCAACAAATTAGATTACCTCCAAATCATTGAATTTGAAAAGAAACATAAAAGAAATTATCAAGATTTGACAATTAGAGATATCAAGGAATTCATACCACTTTTCAAGGATTATGGATTAAGAGTACACCACACCTTATACCCTAGGGTAAAGATACAAAGTTGTGTCACACTTTTATAAAGGAAACAACAAACATCGATCTAGATTTTAAACTTGAATCACTAAAAAGTGACATATATTTTTAAATTTTGAAATGATGTAAACTAATAAAATGTGTATTTTTTAGTATATTTTATGTTTATATTTAAAAAAATATATATTTGAATATATTTTTTTATAAATTGACACTATAATTTAGTTACTAATAAAATGCTTAAAAATGAAGTTACATGAGATGTCAATCTTGATATAGTAATTTTTTTTTTCCTTTTTCTTTGGGTATATTTATAACTTGTAACTTAGTGTATGGATATATTTTTTTTCCAATTTTGATAAATATATATTTTTAAATAAATATTAAAACATAATTGAATTAAAACACAATTGTTTCCATTCAGTGTCAACTTTCATATTAACTATTTATCTAAAATAGAAAAAAATATACCATCTTGATATAGATTATTTTATCTAGTGCTTAAAAAAAATCAAAATTTTTAATAAGTTTTAGTATTTTTTGTTGACATGGTAATCAACCTAATATTTTATGTTGATAACCTACTTTTAGTAAAAATAAAAAAATCAAATATAAATAATAATTAGACTCTTGATATATACCTTTGAAAAATACACTTATGGATCTACAAAAGGGTTTTTAATATTTTTAAAAAATATTATTTACATGAGTAAGAGTTGTTGAAACGTCAAGATTTTTCAGATAATTTTATTTTTTTGATAAATTGGCCTCAAATTGGTGCTACATATGTATTTAGCCAACAATTTTAGTTGGAAAAGTTGTGGGAATATTTAATTTAGCTAGAATGAATCTTACTAGATCATGTGTTTGACCAAAATTGATTTTTAGTTAGAAATACTTAAACTCACTTGTGCTGATAAGTTGGCCAAAAGTGTGACACAACTTTATACTTTTACCCCCAAGAAACTAAATAAAGGCACACCCACATGCCATACACGCAAAATATGATCAAAACTACAACCTTAAAAGATAACGTTGTGTAAAGCATCAAAATGCAAGGGTTTGAGGAAAATCATGCCATTAAGAGAAAGATTGAAACATCAAAGAAGACTACAGTTGATAAATTCTAAATAATCTTATCTTGTCCCAAAAATACTTATGTAAATAATACTCTCATATTATTTTGTAAATGGTGAAATGCATCCAATTAGTGGGAAAATTAAGTAGTGATTGATAAATAAAATATATTTAATAAGAAGAGATAAATGCAAATCTCCACAAAAGCAATTTTGAACTATAGTAAAATGCCATGCATTATTTAGATGTTGTGATGCAATGGTTAGATATTTTGGTTAATGTATTGATTTCTTAGATAAGTTAGAGAAATTATGAACATCTTCATTTTATTTATCAATTATGGGAGATTCAAATATGGATTTATTATAATGTTTCTTAAATGCATTTGCATTTTATCCCTAATTATTCTCAAGATAGAACATATTTGAGTGAAGAAAACTATAAAATAGAGGGATTATGAATGTGCATTTATAATTTTGCATTGACCTCACCTATTCCAAACACTAGAAAAGGCTTATGTTAACCGCTTGTCTCGATTCCCAATTTTTTAGTGACCAATTTGCTTGGTTTAAGCCCCCATTGTGTATTTGACCTTATTTTACCCATTACAAATAACTAATCCAAGATAATTCCTAATGGTTTCCCATGGTCAAATTTTGCATATGTATTATTCATCATCCTCTTCCACATCCATATCATGTGTTGGAAGTTACAATATTCCAACAAAAATATAAGTGTGGATATTTTATATTGAAATTCCAAAGAATGTGCTAAATATCAAAGTTTTAGAGTTTTCCATCCTAGCATGTACCTTTCCTTTGACCCCCACTTTTTCCCTAGGGTAAAAGCACAAACCTGTGTCACACTTTTAGCCAATAAATAGTTATGAGTGAAACCCTTTCAACCTAAAGAGTTTCATTCAAACCCATTTCGCCCTAAACCGCATGGCCTATATGTGGCACATATAGTTTTCTATATGTTTGACCACCTTTTAACTTGGTCAAAACTTCATAAAATTCATTTTTTAATCCTATAGTATACTAAGATAGAATGTGACACATGTTTTGTATTAAAAATCGTGGATACCATTTGAAAGCTATAGATGTTTTAAATCATCCTATCAATCATATTTGGTCATAATTCAAATAAAAATGAAAAATAATTATTTATTAAATTCAAAGTAAAACATAATTTATATTGGTGGAAAGTTGAGAATCTCCTTTAAAACCCTTTTTGTTTCATCAATTTTGGGTAAAAGTCGCCGCCTACATACCCTAAGCACATACCCATCATATCACCATTTTTGCCCATCATGATCCTACACATAACCTCTAGAATTGCAAGAATTGTACAATGGGGAAGGAATATTGGGGGTACTAAGACAACCCCCGGCCTCTCCCAAGGATAATAGCAAAATTGAGTTAACAAACTCATTCAGCATCCTTGTAGAGGAGGAAGAGGTCCCAAGGAAGACCTATGGAGAGTCTGCAAATGCAATGGATGAAGTTACTACACCAACCTCAGAGCCCCCCTCTTCTCCTAGGCCCCCATCTTCAATAGAAGATGTGTTGGTTAAAAAAAATCAAATGCTCAGAAAATTGCAATGGAGAAGATTAGAAAAACCGTTGAAGTAAATAACCAAAAGGAAAACAAAAATAGAGGCATTTTGGCCCCTGAGGAATCTGACTTCCATATAAAGAGAAAATGTTAGCAACAAAGGGAATCAATAGAGCTTGAATGGGGTAGATTATGCTAATATGGCTGGGAGTAATATGGTTTCCTTCTGGGTGAAGTACCTAATCTCCAAAATAGAGGCTAGACATCAGAAGATTATTATCCTCCAAGGTTCAAGTTCTTGAAACTAGATCTCTCTAGACCTAATGAGGAATGCAAAAAAGGGGTTTGATAATCTACCTCAAGATACTCATATCCAGGGCTCTTCTGAGACCTTGACGATTAATAATAAGCCGATGGATACCCAAATTGAGGTGATAGGGGACTTTGAGGATCTCACCTAGGGGAAGGATCCTTGACAGGGCCCTATCAAATTAGCAACTCTACCCTAGGATAGGCCTCTGATATGGAGAAAGCTCTGAATAGGGCAGAAAAAAAAAAGATGAAACTTTTGCGACCCCAAGTAGCTATGATAAGAATCAATCCCCTCATAATAATGGGGTATCTTCCCCTAAAGCAGGGGACATGACTGTTCCCATTATGAATTATGAAATATCCTTAAACATTGTGAGAAATAGTATAGATTGTAAATGATTTAACCTGGAAAAGTTAAGGATGATAAGAAAACCAAATCATTCCCCAAAACCAGCCTGGAATCAGTAGTGAACTTTGGATTTTTAGATAATGAGAATAGCTCTGATTTGTAACATGACCAAACCCCTAAGCCTCAGACTGACCCAGGAAGGCCAAGAAAGACTAGAAAATCATTATCTATGGGCAAGGGGGGTGTGCAGATAACCAAGAACAAGAGAAGTAAAACAAGTATTAGTAATTTAGATGCCTACATCAAAAATACTAGAAATTGATGAAAGAATGCCAAAGTGCTTTGAGCATTTCAAGTGTGAAAAAGATGACTCTCCAAACTCTATTGAAAATGAATCTTAGCTGCATTTCCTAGAATGTCAGGGGACTTGAGTTGCTTGATAGAAAATACATTATTAGAAGGTTTCTTAACCTTGAAAAACAAAAGATTTTGTATTCCTTTAGGAGACCAAAGCTACTGGCTTCACACTGGATGCCAATTTAAGATTCATTTAGAATGGCTCCTCATTTTTTACCACTAATCATCAAAGGGGGACCTGGGGGGGAGCTTTCATCCTCATCTCCAATATTTGGACCTAGCATATTACAAACCATGGCGCCTCCCCCTACAACAGGGCAGTGTGGATTACAATTGAGAAAGGTGAAGACAAATTTGGAATCTACTCTATCTATGCTCCCAATAAGCATAAGGATAGGATAAGGCTTTGACAATGGCTTATCGACTTTCCTGATATGCCTTGAATTTTGTGGGGTGCGGGGGGGCGAGATTTCAAAATTATTGAGCATAATGAAGATAAGTGGGGGGATGGACATGGGCTAAAAAGGCAATGAAAGGTATTTTTGGAAAATATTGAAAGCTAAGCTCAATTTATTTGACCCTCTAGAATGAGGGAAGAAATATAGTAAGGGTATTTCGTATACATGGCGCAATGCCCAAAAATTTGGTAATTGTAGGTTGGACAGAATTTATACTAATAGGGATTTCTTTAATTTTGTGCCTAACTATGATGGTCACAGAGTGAGTGTATATCCATACACTCTCTCAGACCACCACCCTATAAGAGCAAGAATAACCACCAACAATGCTCGGGCTAAGGAGAACATAAAGAAAGCTGACTTCATTCTCAACACCCGTCTTCTAAAAGACACTGATTGTAAGGAAACCATCATTACCCTTAATAAAATAAACAAATGGATGCTAAAGGACCTGAGTGCCCTTGGGAGGTGAGAACATAATGTAATTGGATAGAAAAACTATTTCAATTTAGAAAAACTATTTCAAACCATTGGAAAAAAAAGAGCAATGGACAAAAGAAGGGATGAAAATATACTCCAAGAGAAGTTATTTTTAGTAGATTTCAGTGTCCAATTGGATCCAAGGGATGAGAGATTATGTGAAGATCTATTCTTAACTAAGAACAAATTAAGAAGGCTCCAGGCCCATAAAATCTAGGGTATGAAAGTGAGAGCCAAGTTAAACTAGCAAAATTATGGTGACAAGGGCACTGAATTCTTCTTTGGGTATATTAAAGAAAAGAGTTTCAAGGAGCAAATTGATCAAATCTAGAATGAGGGTGGCCTCTAAACATCTTAAAAATATATACTAAAGCAATTCTCCCCATTCTTTAAAAACCTCTTCTCATCTGAAGGTGGGAATAAGGAGAGTCACAATGCTAAGGAGTATGTCAAGAAAATTATCCCCAAAAAAATCTTAGAGGATGTTGCAAGGTTGGCTGATGGCATTTCTAAAGAGTAAATTAAAAAAGACATTCTTTCCATGAAAAATGATAAATCCCCGAGAAGTGATGGATTACCTTTTGAATTCTATAAAACCTTTGCAGATTGGATCTGTGATGAATTATTCCAAGTATACTTGGAAGGCCTTAAAAGAGGCTCCTTGGGAAGGATCATTAATAAAAGTATTATAAAGTTGTTACCAAAAGGAGGGGATACACATTAATAAAAAATTGGAGGCCAATCTCTTATTGAATGTGTCATACAAGATACTCACAAAAGTAATTGTCGTTGGTCAATATCCTTCCCAAATTCATAAATAAGACTCAGACCAGCTTCATCAAAAGGAGATACATTTTGAAAAACTTGATTATAAGCTGGGAAGCCATGGAGTGGGCACTCAAAACATAACTCATCCATGCGCCTTCCTAACTTTAAAAAATCTTATGACAGAGTAGAGTGGTCCTTTTTAAGGGTAACTTTTGAAGCCTTCAGATTCCCTAATGCTTTCTGCAATATGGTCGACACCCTTTTAAGAGATGCAGTTGCTCAGGTAGAGGTGATGGCTCACTTTCTGAGGAATTCAAGCTTGAGAGATCAATCAGGCAAGGATGCCCCTTGGCACTGACCCTTTTTGTTATTGCATCAAATGCAGTGCATTATTTATTGAGAGAATCCACTATCTCATCCATGATCACGAGCCTAAAGCTCTCGGATCATAGTGAACTACTAAACATCCAATTTATAGACAGAAATACAATATTTTTGGAGTTGGAAGTAAGCAATATGGAAAGGTTGTTGCAAAAGCTTAATTTCTTCTACAAGGCCTCTGGCGCAAAGGTCTCCAATTCTAAATCTATCATCTTGGGCTGGGAAGAATCACCACCTGAGCGGCTTAAGAAATTTGAATTCCAGTGGGGACGTGGCCCCACAAATAGGTAAGGTATGTAGGGATGCCTTTTGCTTTCAACCCTAATCTAAAAGAAATGTGGTTGTAGATTAAATCCAAAATTGAAAAAAAATGATGGGTGGAACAGGCAATACCTGTTATAGCAAGTCGGATCCAAGTTTATCAAAAGGTCCTATCCTCATATAGCATCAACTTCGCTTCTATTTGGTTCTTTAGTAGTTATCAAGTCAATGAGATACAAAAAAGATAAGGAACTTCCTATGGTCTGATGGGAAGGGCAAAAGGAAGAAATATGCAGTGAGATGGGAGTGGTGTTGTCTTGATAAGGTGCAAGGGGGGCAAGGCTAAAGGATTTAAGGCTTCATGGCATAACACTAGATATAAAGTGGATAATCAAGGCACTAGTAGGTGAGGAGCCTTGAAAGGTTTTGGTGAGAAGCAACATTCGTCTTGTTGTCCCTAAGCAAGCAAAGGCTTGGAAATACTACCAATTAGTGATATTCTCATTAATAAACACCCAATGTCCCTTGTAGGTTCTCTGGTCTTCAAAAACCTTTAGAAGGCCTGAGAATTGATTAAAAAAATAACATGGCCTCTAACCAAGGCAAGGTGCCCATTAACAACAACGTAAAGTGCTAAACCTATAGTTCCATATGGTGGAACTTGGAGCATAATGACAAACCCTTTGCTTTGCTACAAAAGATGGGCACAAAAAGACATACAAACCTTCAATGGCATTTTGTCCAATGGGCAAGTAAAGAGTTGGAATTCACTTTGCAATGAATACATAATTCCGCTCTCCAATTGGAGAACATATTCTACCTTAATTAAGGCCTACAAAAATATTCAGTTCCCCACTAACACTGAGGATGACATTGATCTAATCCTCGACCTTAAATGGCAAGATGGATATCCACTGCCCGAGATCAAAGCAAAATAATTTATAAGACTTCAGTTAGTTTTGTTTCTATTACTAAGCATGCTAATAAATGTTGGCGGTCACACTTTCTGACAAAGAATGGCACAATATATTTAATTCTATTTGGCACAATATTAAAGAGCCTAAGAAGGCCTACTTTAGATGGCTAGTTCTTCTGCATAAAGTTCCATACAAATTGAATTCTAATGATGCTGATATTTGTAGCATAAGTAGAATTTCAGAATCAATTAACCATATTCTATTTGATTGTTTTTATGCAAAGGAAATATGGAAATTATTTTTTAATGATCAAATGGTTTGGAAAAAAAATGGTAATATTAGCTAGAAATATATTCTAATTGGCAATGGATCATAGTTAAACAATGAATGTAAACTGTTTTGGGACTCTTTGTTAACTGAAATACTTTGGCACATTCGGAAGGCAAGGAATAAGGCTAAATTCAAGGCGAGTCTTCAAAAAGACTCACTTTTCTCAATATTGTTGTGCAGGTGACCATTACAATGGAAATCTCAATGTCCAAATTTATGTCCAGCTAATTGGGGATGGAACAGTTAGGGTAAACAAGGAAGAGGTAAAGTATGGTCACACCTGGCACCACAATCACGAAGAGTCTGAAACTTTTCTGAAAGCACTGAGAGAATTTCAAAGGATATTCAATGAAGTGGCAGCAGAGAAACCATAAAAGACAAAAGAGGCCCACAGTGCTAGACTCCATGTGAATGAGGGTGAGAATCCTATGATTAAGGAAGTCCAATCCAATGAGATGCTCTTTGAAAGAGAACTAGGATGGGATGATTTTGAAGACTGCAGTAGAGCAGGAACTGTTAAACTCAAATGCTATGCTAGATCCGACCTTCTCTAGATTATGTTTAGTGCGTGTAGACAGTTCTATACAATCTAATGTATTTTTTTATAGGCAGTACTCTATTATCTGATGTAATTGTGTATATGCTGTGTAATTATGTATGTGGAAGATAAACTGCAGTAAATAAGCATTTTGTAATTGTTGCACAGCAAACAGAATGAGCTGAATGGCATATATAATCTGTTTTCAAACAATTAGTAATACAAAAAATAACAAATTCACTGTCTTTAATTATAGGCTCACATTAATGTTGCTCATTTCAATATTAAATTTATTAGAAAACAAATTCCCACAATCTTATACATTTGAGAAAGATGGTTGCGATCAATACAACTACTACAAACTTATTCTAATATCAATTGTTTTTATTCATTATTACTCTATTTTTTCTAAACTTGCCTAAAAAAATACAAATTTCAATATTGTATCAAGGCATCCGTCAAATTTACTGATGGAAAATTTACTGTCAAGTAAAATTCACCACCAGTAATTCACCATGGCAGATTTTATTAAAAATATTAATGCGGTTAATTTTCCGCCATGGTGAATTGCTGGTGGTGAATTTTACTTGACGGTGAATTTTCTGTTGGTGAATTTTCCATGGTGATGAATTGATGGTGGTGAATTTTCCTCTGATGAATTACTGGCGATGAATTTTCCTAAAGTCATATCAAACAATGGACATGCACTCCAAACTCTCGAATGCACTCCAACTCTCTATATTGAATCTTTATCTTTCCTGTTTTAAAATTTGTACAACTTTAATGAAATCCATTTTCTTTAGGGATCCGAAGGTTGTTTATAATTACACAATCTGACATCCTCGTTATCTACGATTCTTCTACCTAAAAATGGTTTGGGTTTTTTAGTTGTTAAGGATAACTATTTTCTCCCAACTGCTTGAAGCCACGGTGTAATGCTTTCAATCCATATGGTAGTTAGCTGACATGGTGTGATGGAGTGAGGACATGGTGAGCCATGTCATTCTTGTTTATCATGTTGATAGGTGTTTTCCTCTAGGATGTGATGAGCTCAATATGTACGTGACGTGAAATTGACAATTTCAATTGTATTTTGAATATAGAATGACCATTGAAATGATTGAAGCCACTCACAACAAAACTAGCAACAGTGTCCTCTTGTTATGCAACACTCCTGAAAGCTTCTTAACGTGCTTGCTTAAATGAGCACACTCCCATTTCCATGTGCTTGGTGATTCAAAGCCTCCTTAAAACCCTATTCCATTCCAACTTCAAATCATTTTTGGTATGCTTCTATAATCGATGGTTTAACGATTTAATCACCTTGCACACTTGAACTTTGCTTCTGCAGTGAAAGTGATGATGAAAGGAGCTTAGTTGTTAATTGTACCATTTTTAACTTTGTTGGTATGCCCTGCCACCGTGGCTACCAAGCCCAGGCAGTCGGTGAGCATGCATGTTTTGAAGGATTAGTTCAACAACCACCCATCTCATCCATCACCCACAACAATAGTTCGATGGGTTTCAACTATATTTGCCTCACCTAATCCAGCCACATGGTCTCCCAGCCATAGTACACAACCTCCACCATAGGTCACATGTTCGAATCCCTCAACCTCATAGGGTAGCCAGCGACAATATAGCTCTGCAACCCAAGCTTGCTTGGGCTGAATCACGTTGAAGGATGATTTGGCAATCAATAGTGTGATGGCCATGTTGGACAACCACGTGAGCAAACTGCAGTGGTGCTTCTACGCCACAGATAACAATGGCTTCTTCCGCAATAGGTACTTCCAACCCATTGAATGGCTTCTATGGCATCATGGATGTTTACTTAGGTATTAAATGTGATGTTCTTTTCACATCCCAAATCATTGTAATGTCTTTTCTATTTTCAATGTATCAAAAATTTCGATTTCCCTTTAATTTTCTTACATATAAGAGCTCAATTCAACAATTTGATGGGATGAGAAGCTTTGAAGATTTATTTAGTGTTTGGCTTATATTATGCGCTCGATTTTAGATTGTAATAATGACATCTCTTTGAAGCATTAGGTCAAATAGTTTAAGGTACCCTGTATGTGGTTCCACATTTTCCATACATGTCTACCAGGGTAGATTCCACTATAATATGAGACAAAAAAAACACCTTTCGTTATGGTTTTATGGATGTCTATACCCTGTTCCGGGGCTCCTATTTTTGGCACAGTCGGGGAGAATGCAGGGAAAGGTTGTCGAGTCTGGCTCTACACCTGCGAGTTGAATTTGCTTGAAAGTTTTAATCGACTTCTCAACTAATCCATTTTGTGCATATTCTGCAATCATTTCAGTCCATGAAGCCGCATGTCTAAAGAGGCATTCTGTCAAACACTTGACATGCTTTGTCCATGCTTCCACATTTTGCATACACGTT
>VDFB02075623.1:0-42623 GCA_007258455.2 Sequoia sempervirens | reverse complement strand
GTTTAGTCGCAATTTGAAAGTAGTAACTGTATAAAATTAAATAAATAACGGAAAAAGATAGCAAATTATGTTTGTTTACTTCTTGCTCCTCTTGTTCAACCTGATAATGAGTGACTAATTTGTGTGCTCTTGTGTTCTTGTGATTTTGTTTTTGCATGGGTTAATTAATTTAATTTGAAAGTCTAGGTATGTGTTAGCCTAGGTCTATGCTTTATCAACGTTAAGTGGTAGAAGGAGAGGTCTTTTATAGAGCATCAGCCAAAACATGCACCTAACTGGAATGTGAGTTAGCGACATGAGGCTTTTGAAAGTGTGCCTAGCAGTCATGAAGCAGCGACAAAACAGTGTAAAAATGGTGCCCGGCGATCTAAAACGATGCCTTTGAGCGCATGATGGATGAGAATACACCGGTGACCGGACAAGACTAACTTTCAAAATTGGTGCCTTAGCATTTATTTTGACTGAGCTTCAAAAGGTATGGCCATCAAGGATAGGTGCTTGAGTGGATGTTTACAATGTGCAGCTTAAATGTTTTGAGTTTGAAAGATGTGTAATGCAATGTAATCAATAATATGAATAAATACCCTTAATTATTAGTTGCGTACCGTGAAGTAATTCGCATAATTGCTTAGCGTTGACTTTGTAAAAACTATATTGTAATTGAATTTTTGTTCATCTATCAACATCTAGTTGTTACTTATGCAACGTGAAGTAATGCTTTGAGTTTGAAAGATGTGCAATGCAATGTAATCAACAATATGAATAAACTACATAATATAACTATTCTTTTTATGCTATTGTACATCAAGATATTTAACCATTGCTCACTTGATTAAAATTTCAAAGAGTTTAATTATGCACATGAGGAGGCAATTAAATTTCGATTGTCAACTTCTATATATGAAATTATCCAATAATCAAGTGTATGTCCATATACAAAATGGCATCAACGCCAACTCAAACAAAATTTTACAATATGTGGCATATGCCATCTCGGTATCTATTCAATATTTACATGCCAAAATGTCTATCTCATTCTAAACTACTGGTGGATGATCAAAATGGAGCCTCTTTGAAGCACTCGTTGCCTCTGAAGGTAGCTGCACAAGAAAAATTCAAACCACAATTGAGATTAGTTATACTATATAATTTAAAATCGAATAATTAACATCAAAAATCAATATATACATAAATTATAATTGAATCCCTAAAATTGTAATCTTGATTACCTGAAATATCCGCTCTTCAAAGGGTTAGAGTTCTAGAATATGCCCTCAGAACCCACTGTTCCACATCTTTGTACTTCAATTCATATAGGTGAACAAAAACATAAAACCGATCCAAGTTAGCATACAATTGTCAGTAATAGAACATATAAATACCAAACACAAAATAAAATGAACACAGTAGCTTCTTTAGGTGTTTCTCACACCTCTCGGAGTCGCCTAACACCTACTCCTTCGTGGGTTCCAATAATGCACGCTGGTGTTGTGGCTCCTTGTCAACAAGGACGTATAGCTCATAACTCCCTGCACATAAAAATGACAAGTACATATGAAACTACCAATCTATGTCGATGTATGTATAATCAATATAAGATCTTAAAATTCTTAATTCAATCAAATTTGAGTTCAATTACCTTGCCTTTATCCAACATTACACTTCCATATCTAGACAAGGTTGCACCTCACAAGCAGAAGGTATTTCCTGCTGCAAGAGTGAAAATAAGATAAAGATATAAGTTATTATATAATTTCATTTTTAATGACAATTCAAAGGACAAGAAAGTATACAATAAATAAATGTAAATGAATGAGTGCAAAAAATATATACTGTGTGCGTGTCCAGGCCAAATGAAATGGCCCTCAAGGTGCTATTTGTCACATTTGTCAGCTCCTCCTCGGACATCAACTGTTAAATAGACCATGTAAATAAATATTAGTACATTATACTATCTCTTATTAATATTCATTTAAAAACAAATGCAAGTTATAAATTCACAACTTAAATTTTACCTATCACAACTCCAATGTCCCCCTCTCTAGCAGGAGAGGACTCTGTATGGTGTGCTCCACTCCCCTGCGTCTGATCTATAATATCCACATCATGGAAGTCATAATTAGAAGTGTCTAGGGGATGCTCGGCAGGCTCTACAAGAGGACCCAAGCATATTTGGCGGCACATGGAGCAAGTATGTGGTACACAAATATGTGGGCCTGATGAGGATGATGCAGCAGCACTCGAGCCATCACCAACATCACCAGAATGTGGCTGAGCTACTATGGAAGCATGCGAAACCAAAAGACCACTAAAAGAGTGAATAGCATCGATAGTCTGTGGTCGCGATCCCGCGATAAGAGCCCCGGATGGTATACTAGAGGTGGCGTAGGAAGGGGAGGGAGGGGAACATGTAAGGTGGTTTCTAACCTAGCCTTTCTATCTCAGCATACCTCCACCAACGCCTCGAAGGGTCTAATGTCAAAGTAATTGACATGATGCCCTAACAAAAACTCAAAGATATAATTTTTATAAAAGTAAAATGGTACACTTCAAATTGTTGTTCTGGTTTCAAAACCATACACCAACAATCCCAAAAAATTTTCTACAATGTCTCTGCCGAGTGCACCATTTTATAGAAAAGTTTTGTTTTATTAACATAACCGGCAAACCAAGCAAGGGTTAACAAATAAAGAGGCTATTTGGGTTTTGGTTATTCCAAGATCTTTCACATCATCATAGGACAATCCACATGCATAATATTCTCTCATATTTTCTCGCCACGAATGAAAGGCATTATGTTGTGAGGAGAGGGTTTCTATATTTTTAATTATTTCATTCATTGTGTTTGACATCGAAGATAATCGAGGGACTCTTGTATAAACTTCAGAAATGCCCCTTAATTATTGCAATTTTTCAGAAATTAATTCTTGAATTGATGGCCGTGGAGGTGGTGGAGGTGGTGGTGGTGGAGGTGGTGGGAGGTGGAGGAGGTGGAGGAGGTGGGAGGTGGAGGTGGTGGAGGTGGTGGAATTGGCATTTTCATTGTCACAGCCATAATGCCCCGATTCAATATAAAAATAAATCAATCTAATTAGAATTGGACAATATAAATGAAAATATTATAAAAATACCCTAGTTTATAACAAAAATCTATAATTTTTTTTAATTTTTAATCCAAATACATAAAAAACACTTTTTAAGTCAAAATCCATTGCAAACATTCAAATTTTATCAAATAAAAATCCATGCTAAACTCTAAAATTTTCATAAAAAAATCTATCAAACCACCCAACTTATTTAGGTCCAACCTTTACCGAGAGTTATCAAACCAATTATTATAGGGAAGCCATAAATCATCATGAGCTTTAATCATGCTTTTGATTGTTCATAATCATTCAGATAAAGTTCATGTACATACACAACTCTTTTTGATCATATTCACTATGTACATGGGATCAATGAGTATTCCCCTTTTCGCTTCGCGAAACTTGATATAAAGAAGACCATCGAAAGTGTAGTTATAGAAGAATCAATATATGCAAAGAAATGTCAAACAAAATATTGGTTTTTCCTTTATGATTTTGAATATTAGTAATGCTTATAAAGATGGAAAATCATTATCATCTTCTTCATTATCATTGTATTGAACAAAGTTTGTTGAATGAATTGGCAATGGGCTTGTAACATTTTGTAGTATTGATTAGCAAAACCAATTTATTTTCTTTGTCATTAATAGGTCATCCAGCTGGATTTGATTAAATGAGGTCTTGCACTTGGTTATAAATATGCTTACATCTTTCCATATCATGTCGAGGTGTACGATGATATTGAAAAAATGTTTTTGCATTAAAGTTTGGTGGTAAAGGTTTAATTGTTTGAATATGACTAATTGGAGGAAGTTGAATCATATTCTTGTTTAACAATTGCAACATGATCACATGGAGAGAATCAAACAACTATGAAAATTTCCTATCTCATGGCCTAAATTTATATCTAGAGTTATGTTTACAGTAGTTACTTCTGTCTCAATATTATGAGCAGTTTGACATGAATTTTTATCAAGTAATGAATATTTTGTTTTTCTTTTTAAATGATTGATAGTTGTTTTGAGGCATGACTTATATGATTGACCAATACGAGCCTATGAAGGGGTACCTTCATACCAACTAATCGATATTCGATAATCATGAAGGGTTATACAAAAACGTGTTAAGGATGGATATTTCATTAGCAATTTCTTATCTTGAATATTAGGTTGTAAGTTATCTATAAACACCCTTTGAATGTCAACATCTTGAAGACTATAGGAGAATTTCAAATAAAGGGATTAGTATCATTTCATAAAGTTTTTTATTTTCTCTTTAGGTCCTTGATTACAATGAACTAAATTTGTTAATGTAACTTGAGGACTGATGTTCACTTGAAAGTGTTGGAGGAAATCATTAATGAGTTGTGTAAAGGAGGTAATTGATTGTTTGACAATGAACAAAACCAATCCAAGGCCATATCTTTCAATAATCTAGAAAAGAGTTTCACTATGAGTGAATCTTCAAAAATAAAGTCTCTACACAAGGTAGTAAAAACTAACAAATGGTTATTAGGATATTTTTTACCATTGTACTTTCCAAAGCGAGGTATTTCAATGTTTTGTAGTATAGGTGTATTTAAAATAGTGAACATTAATGAACTATGTTTAAGGTATTTTGGATGTTTACTATTGGTTTGATTTTGTTTTAAGTTTGAAATTTGTTGTTGTAATAATCTCATGCTTTAAATAAAAAAGTTGATTTATCACAAAATCATTGGGCCACATGTTGTGAGAGTTTTTCAAGTATGGTGAACTAGTATGGAGGAATGGTGGGATATTATATTTCATGTTTAGGAGGGGTGATGAATATGAAGGTGTTATAGGTGAAGGGACAAAACTATTATAATTTCCACTAGAAATTCCTAAGCTTGAGTTTAAACCATTGTTATATTCCATCATTGATGCTATGATTGGAGGTGTAAAGTTGGGAATAGAAGGCATTATTGTGGGAGAGGAAACTTATTTTCCAAAAGGATTTTGAGCATTAGTCAAAAATACCCTAGTTTTTTTTTAAAATCCAACAAAAACCCTAGTTTTTCTACCAAAAAACCCTATTTTGAAAAAAATCAACTAAAAATAAACAAATCTAATTGAAAATTTGATTAGAGCAAATAAAAAATAAAGAACTTTACCTGTTAGAGATGGACTTCAAATCGGATATCAGATTTCGCTTTCCACTGTGCGCCCGCTGCCGTTGAGCCGAAAGCAAATGTGAATGAGTTTTGGTTGCCTGATTTTTTTTATATATATATGTCAACAAAATCGGATATCCGATTCCTAAATCTAAGTTTTTCCCTCTGCCTTGGTAGTCACCCGAGCTCCAAAAAGTCAACTCACCATTTTCGCGTTTTTGAGTTGTAGAAACACGTATTTTTTTCTCCATTGCCACTTTTTGGCATACCATGATCCTGCACATGCCCACATTTCCATTGTGGAAGTGGAAACACTAACATAGGGTTTGACTAAGGCAAGCCCCTAAATGGCACAACCCTTCTCTCTTTGGATGTGCAGGTGTCAGGTTTGAAGGAGATTGAAAGAAGCTTGAAGATCCATTTTCCATTGTTGCATTCAAAGCCTTACACCTTGTTAACTCACATAAACTCACCTACATAATTATTCAACAGTGATCCAACAAGTTTGCAAGTGGAAATGAGTCCTAGATCTAACGTTAGAGGATTACAAAAATAGAGCAAGACACCCCTACAAGGATAGAGACACCCTTGGGTGGCTATGTGCTCCTATAGTCACTAAATCCATTTTTTTAGGATAGGTACGCAACATTCTACCCTTCCTAGATCTACCTATAAATATCTGTTTCAATTTGTCAATTGTTAGAAGCTTACATTTTTCATATTAGGGCACATAGTCTAATTAGGTTAATCAAGGTGTATCAATTCCAATCCATTTCCAAGGCTCAAAAGGATCGAATTTGAGTTTGATTGGCTCACCTTCATGGTTGAAGGTCAATCTAATAACCTTGTTGATTTGCATCCTAATATACCTTTGAAAAATGAGCAAATTAACCTTAGGTTTTACTCATTAAACTTAGGGTTTCATTTTTCTATGTTACATTTTGGTGACTTTGACTTGTTAACATTATATACATTCTAAAATTTATCCTAGATCTAAGTTTTTCATTGCATTTGTTTTAATTGTTTATTTAGGGTTTCATTTTGCATCATAAAAGGCATAAAAATTTAAAAAATTGCATATCATATTGCATCATAGGTGGCATTAGGATTTATTTTAGTCATTTAGGTCAGATCTACATTGAAAATTGTACTCATAATTTTCATTTTTTGTTCAAGCATTGTTATACATTTGCATTTGAGTCACATTATCTTAAATTTTAACTTTCAAAATTATTTTTATAGATACTCTAAATTGTCTTAGTCTGTGAGTAACACTTTTTTACTAATTTTCACCATTTTCCCCTAATGATCAAATAATGCCTCATTATCTAATTATTATCAAATATCATATTCTACTATTAATTAAGTGACTTTATGTTATATAATTAATTCATTCTAATTCACTCTTTTTGATTAATTAAATAAATCGTATTTATTTAATTATGTCATAATTATCTTTAATCTTCCTGATTAATCAAATAAAACTTATTTATTTAATTACGTCGCTAATTATACTTATTCTTCTATTTTAATTAAATAATTATCATTAATTTTTTAATTAACATTCAATAGCCCTTCTTAAATTAAATGATTGTTATTAATTATTTAAGTCACCTATTTCATCTCAACATTATCCATCCATCATTAATAAATAAATATTTTATTTTATTAATTAGTCTGCAATTGCACCTTCCTCCAATAGTTAATTAATTAATTAATTATCCTCTCATGCATAATTCCCTCAAACTTAACTAACACTCTCTTCCAATCAATTGGATAATCAATTCTAGTTCACTGATCAATCAATTCACTTTACTCCCACTCACTTTGAGTCTTCAAATCAATCAATTTAGTTAACTAATTGTCAATATTAGTTGACTCTTCAATCAATTCTTCATGCAACCAGTTAACTAGAATCTTGGAGCCAGTTGTAGTCAATTAAATAGAAAATCAATTCCTCTTAACAATCCTCAACAATGGATATTGATCTTGCACCTCTTAATCTGGATCGTTCATTCAAATTATTAATTTTTATAAAATTATCCCTCCAAATTGAAGTGTTGATCTTTGTAGCCATCACTCAAATCTTTAATCTATTTAACTAAAAAATAATACTCATAGAAAAATATATGAACTCAAAAGTTAAGTAATTCAATTCATTTAAGCTTATGCAAATGTGTGCAAAAATCTCTTGACACACCACATTCAAGAAATTATTTTGAATATGCAAACAACTTCCATTTATTTTGAAAACACATAAAATAGAAGCTCCCACCTTCATCTACAGGAATACAAGTGAATTAAAATTTCCCTACCAGCAATACCATGCTAATTTTCAAGCCAAAATCTCAAAAAATCAATTTCTAAACATTAGGCCCTTAACCCCTTCCTATAACTTTTTTCAATTTTCATCTTTTTGTAAATTTCTTTCTTCTATAGCTGGGCATTAAATTGTCCTCTCCATGTTATCATAAATTGATTTCCAAGACACCATATCGTGGTGTGGGAATAATCTAGAGGTAATTTCTAAATGTAACTCCCAAGTGCATTAAATGTACTACTCAAAAGATTTCAACAATTCAAAATTGCCTCCACTCCTCAATCTTATGCCCAAAATGAACATGCAACAATAAAGGGGCATTCAAAATGACCAAGAGACCCATGATGCATTTATTTGTACCAACCAAGACTTTGGAATTGTATTTTTCTTTTTTAGCATTCAATTTTCTTTGAATTCACCTTTTACAATTTTTGGTGCTAAATTTACAAAAAGAATTTGAAAATTTTAATCATTGCCTCCTATATCTTAGTCCCCTTCAAGAAATTAATATTCAGAGCATAAAATACCCAGCAAGAACAATAATTTGAACAAAATTCAATTATGTTGAACCCAATGCTCAAAGGAGTACCTACAATTTTATTGAAAACCAAACAAAAAATAAAGGTTAGAAACAAAAATATTTTTGGTGATGCAAGATTGATTAGCCCCTAGATGCTCCTACAGCAAACACCCAAGGTATAAGAAATGTTTCATGAGTTGGAGAATCAAGAACATTTAAAAATTGTATATTTATTTTTGATCCACTTGTCTTCCTTATCCATTTGATTTCTCTTCTTCTTCACCTTACTTTGTACCTTTCTATCTCTTCTCCTTTTCTTATTTCCTCTCTTTTTTCTTCTCATAAATTTCATCTTGCTACAAATTAAAATCTTCCATGGCTCATCTTCATATTATACTTCATCATCTCCAACACCTGCATATAAATCAACACTAGCAATCTTATAGAAATCAATGAATTCTATTTTTTCACATTCTTCACTTACTTCCTCTTCACTCTCTTCTTCTTGTACATGTCAACAAAATCAATCATACCTTTTTGTTGTATAGCTTGTAATCTCTTATTGTCGTCTACCCTCTTCTCCTTCTCACATTCCTTATCATTATGTACTATAATCTTTCCTCCACCTATTGTCAATGCAAGCCACTCTTCAACTATTGCAATCTCGATTAGTAAGTTATCTTCTTCTTTATTTGTTGTCACTCTAATTTTCTCATTTTTCTTCCTTTCTATGTTCTCTTCTTCAAACTGCTACCCCAAACTTTTCAATGTTTCCATGTGCTTCAATGGACCAAAATTTTCTACAACTTTACTTCTTTTTACCTCTATAACTTCACTATTACTCACTACAACAATACTATCATTTTCATTCATTTTCACATGCACAAAATTATATATCTATTTAACATCAAATTTTCTTTCACAAATATCATAAAAATGACTATTTACCTATGTTTTTTCTTTCTTCTCTACTGCTACCCCAATTTTTTTTCTTGAATTTCTACTGCAATCTTGTTTTTGTCTTCTTCTACCTCCTCCCTTGTACTAAAATGTGTCATTTTATTCAATATATTTATGTCCTTCCAAGGACCAATCATTGCCCCAACTTCTTAATCACCTTCTTCAATATATTCCTTTATTTTTTCTACATGCAATTCAACATTAATATTTTCTTTGCAAAACTTATAAGAATGAGATAATACCTCTGTTTTTCTATTGGAACTTCTCTTCTTGTGCATGAAAATTCATTTTTCTACACTTTTATGCCTTCAACAAGACATACATCAGATGTTTCTTTCTTCTTGTCACCATCTTCTTTATCTTTGCTAACTCCTACAAATAAAACATTTTTAGATAAAACAAAATCATTAAAATTACCATTAATTTCATTATCCATTCTTTCTTTATGCTTCTCTTCTTTTCTTGTTTTATTTCAATTACAATTGTGTGGGCTGCTCCCCCATGTTCTTCCTTCCACAACATTCCTGTCATAGGATTGTAGCAATGCATATTTTCATCTTTCTTCTCACTACCCTCTTTACCCATTCTCTCTATTTCTGAAAATATTTCTGGCTCTTCTCCTTCTTCTAGATAGCATTCCACCTTCTCTTCTTGAGTTTTTCAACTTTACACCTTTCATTAGCCATCACACCCTTTTCATGTAATCTTTGTTCATGCACTTAATTTTAGCCTCTTCAAGTTCTCTTCTCTGGTCCATCTCTATCACATCCAATCTAGCCTCAATCTTCTTTAATTCTCCAATAAGCCATTTTGTAAACCTCTTTTCTTCCCACTCTTATATAGGTAAAATCCTCATAGGCTTTCTCATGACCCATCTTGTCCTCTTCTTCAAAGACATCTTCAGAGACTTGCAAGCCCCTTAGCAATTACAAGTACTCCTTGCAATAAACTCACAACTTCATTCAAAGATTCAGTGCCTCCTTATCTACCCCTTGCAATCATAGGTCATTCCTACAAAAAACCTCTCTAGGATTCAATCCCTCTACAGTTACAAGCCTCCTCTCACACACCAAAAACTCTTCTAGAACTCAATTCCTCTATGATTACAAAATCCTCTTCTGCAACAAACTCTCTCTAGGGTTTTCTTGAGACACCTTCAAGCTTCCTCTCATTAACCTATTTAAAAAACTCATCTCTAATCTCTCACAACAAAATTTCCTCTTCACAATTCTTTACAACTTTCCACCTCCTCAATCTAGTGATCATCTAGCTCTGGCACCATTTGATGTAGATCGAAGACCAAGACTACAAATTGAAGTTTCAATCTTTGCATCCACCACTCAAATCTTTAATCTATTTAATTGAAAATGAATACTCATAGAAAAAAACATGAACTCAAAAGTTAAGAAATTCAATTCATTTAAACTTATGCAAATGTGTGCACAAATATCTTGACATAACATATTACATAAATTATTTTTGAATATGCAAACAACTTCCATTTATTTTGAAAATGTTTACAATAGAATCTCCCACCTTCATCTACATGAATACAAGTGATTCCAAATTTCCCTACCAACAATACCATGCTAATTTTCAAGCGAAAATATTAGAAAATTAATTTCTTGGAACTTTTTTTAATTTTCATCTTTTTACAGATTCCTTTCTTCTATAGGAAGGCATTGGAATCCTCCTCTCCATGTTATCATAAATTAATTTCCAAGACACCATATCATGGCATGGGAATAATCTAGAGGTAATTTCTAAATGTAACTCCTAAGTGCATTAAATGTACTACTCCTGTAAAGATTCCAACAATTCAAAATTGTCTCCACTCCTCAATTTGGTTCCCAAAATGAATGTGCAACAATAAAGGGGCATTCAAAATGACCAGGAGACCCATGATTCATTTATTTGTAATAGCCAAGACTTTGGAATTGCATTTTTCTTTTCCAATATTGACTTTTCTTTAAATTCACCTTTTACAATTTTTGGTGCTAAATTTACAAAAAGAATTTGAAATTTTAAATCATTTCCTCCAATAACTTAGTCCCCTTCAAGAAATTAATGTCGAGAGCATGAAATACCCAACAAGACCAATAATTTGAACAAAATTTAATTATGTTGAACCCAATGCTCAAAGGAGTACCTACAATTTTATTGAAAACCAAACAAAAAAAATTGGTGATGCAAAATTTCTTAGCCCTCTAGATGCTCCTAAATTAGAATATAATGAACAATGCAAGTAACATAAGAGTTAGAAAAATACATAGTCACCATTAGCCCTCTAGATGCTCCTAAATTAGAATATAATGAACAATGCAAGTAACATAAGAGTTAGAAAAATACATAGTCACCATCGGAGATGGGGGATCAGGTGGGACTCTAGCAACAACATAGGGGGAATTCCCCAATGGTCTAGTACTTCTTGAAGATAATCAACTTCAAGTGCAAATTTATAAAATTCCACTTGAACTTGCATAAGAATATTATAGAAAATCATGGACTTATTATATAAATATTAATGAGCATTAACATAATATCCAAAAAAGAGCACTATTTCTATCTTTCCAAATGATGAAGAGAATTTCTACTTTAAAGAAATGTCAAATCTAGGAAAAAATTGTGAAGGAGATAATACCAATATCCAAGAAGATCCATATGCTAGGAGAAGGGAGTGGGCCTAAACAACTTGAAAAATTCATGGATCCAAGTCCAAGCCTCTTGAGCTTTGGGACAAAACCAAAAGAGATGCTCAAAGAACTCCATAAGGCCACAACATAGACAATGAGGATTAAGAACACCCATACGAGTTAACTAGCTATCCAAAAGGAGGCTCTAGTATAAAATGTACTAATTAAAGTGAGCTAATTTAGGTGCCAAAATAGTCAACCAAATTCACTATAATTTATAGTGTTAAGTCCCAACAGAGGATTGAAGTTGTCACCATAGATTAAGTTGATCCACTATAGGAATATGGGGGGGGGGAATGGCATGTAGCCTTTGTGAGGTTTATAGCTGTAGACATCCAAATTTGACCACTTTCATATGGTCAAATTCGTCTCCCTTATCTGTCTACTTCATCAATATTAATTAAATGATTTATTTAATTAATATCACCCCTTTCCCTAAGGTTCCTAAAGTATTTAATTTAGCAATTAAATACTTTACCCTTCATCTTCTCCTCTCTAAATTAAATAAACATATCAATTTATTTAATTTAGTCATTTGACCTTTTTGAATTAAAACAATTTTAAATTCTTCTTTTTCTCTCTCCTTGTGACATCCTCCATAACCCTCTTCTAATCTGGATTAATTTAATTAATCCATGATTAGGACGTGCACACCTTAATCATGATTAATGTCACATCCTCCATATTCTTCCACTTGCTTCTAATCCCTCATTAAGTTTCTTAATCACCTATTTGCACAACCTTAATCTAATCCCCTTACTACATTTAGCATATCTTTTTGGTCAACCTTCACATTTTCCACATTTAGCCTAAACCCTCTTCCCCATGTGAATTTAAAATTCACTTTTTATTCCTCCAAGGACTCTCCTCTTCCCCATGTGAACATTGAAAAGTCACATCAATCACATTGAGCCAAAAACCTTCCATTATAAGGATCTTGTCTTACCCATAAGGTACTTTTCAGCTTCCTTCATAAGAACCTTGTCTTATCCACAAGGTGCTTCTCATATGAATTTAAAATTCATATTTATTCTCCCAACCACCTTATCCATTCCAATCATGTGAATTTAAAATCCACATTTATTTCCCCAACCACTTTTCTCTTCTCCATGGAGATTTTTGAGGAATACTAAAATTCCTCATATGTCACTTTCCTCTCATATGGGAACAAGAAGTTCCTTTTTGAGGAAATCTTCTCCTCATCCCAAGGTACTTGCAAGTATCTCCACCTCACCATGTCCTTTTGCCATCTCATTTCCACATGGCAAGATGTGAGGGCTTGTGAGTGTTTAACTCACCATAGCCCTCCATCTTGGCCATGTTGGCTCAATCTTGACCATTGAATTCTCTAGAGAATTCACCCTTAAAATGAATGATTTTCATTCATTCTCATTCATTAGGAATTCATACACTTGCATTCTAGCTCAAGCACTTTCATACTTTCAAACCTCCATTGTTGCATGCATTTCGAGCTTCATCTATTACACTTGCATCCATCCATCCAACTACCCACTTTGCTCATTGCATTCCTCATCTTCCATAGAACATTTTGAATCCATTTTCATCCACCTTGCCATCAAAGGAGCACACAAAACTTCAAAGATCCAAGGGCCAACCAAGGAGCAACTTGAATAAGGTAAAACCAATTTTTCTATCTTTATTTTGTTTGGGTTTAACTTAGGCTAATCATTGAGGTGTTAAGTGTTTTCCTTCATTTACATTTTGTTTTTCATGATTTAGAATAGGTTCAAACACTTGATCACAATAGCTATGAAGGGGGGTGTTTGGGTACCACTTGAAAACCTTACATCAAGGTTTGAGAGACTTAACCCCAATTTTGTGAAGAATCTCGACGATTCTAGCATAGATCACAAACTAAAAGGTATCTTGATCTTGGATGGCCAACCTACATTTTCATTTAAACTCAATCCAAGAGAGAAAGTTCTTGGTGGTTTTGTGGATAAAGTTTGGTAGCATAGAAAATACTTGATTAAAGAACTTCAAGCCATGTAGTCAAGGTACTTTAGCCAATAATTGGTATTGAGAAGAGAGAACAAGAGACCATCAAATATAAATCTAGTCGATGAAGAAACCATTACATAATTCATTTCCCACCTAATGAAGCTTAGATTAGTTTTTCAAGCTTTCCAAATATGAGTTCTTGATTATAAAACTTTCCTAAATAGTATCTAGCATGGTAAGAAGAGTACCAGAGTCAAGGCTCTTCTAGGCTAGACGACCTTGACTAAAACTCCAATACTAATACAATGTAACAATTTTTTTCCAAGATTAATTTCCTTTTGTAGCTCTCATGATCTCTTTAGTAAGGTAATGCCTTATTTTATGGATTGAGAGCAAGCCTAAATGTCCAAAATCATGAGTTAGGAAACATATTCCTAATCCACCCAATGAAAACCATGATTTACTTCATTATTAACCTAAAGAAAATCTCTAAGGATCTTTTCAAGGTGAAGTTAAGAAGCTTTGGAGGGCACCCAAAAATAAGAATAATAAACATGCATGGCAACTTAGCATTTTAGAACAAATCTAGAACTTACTAGCCAAGAATATGGGTTTAGTAATCCAATAAATGAGTTTTTCCCACTCTATCTATCACAACTTCCCATAGCACTAAGCGCAAGGCTTGAAAGGAAAAATGTATGAATTAGAAAATAGAACACTTTCCCATGATTGATCCACTTCCAACTAAATTGGTTTAACCAGTATGGTTCTAGAAGAAATGATTGAATATAACATTGAGCCTTTTTCCATTAAATACCTAATCTTGAAGCTTGATAAAAAATCCATTTAAACTAGATGGTTTGAATGATAGTATTCTCCTCTTCAATAAGAGTGAGGAAGGAGTCACTGACAAAACTAATCATTAACCAATTGCTAGGGTGAATTAGAAAGATATATCCCCTTAGATAGATATTGGGGGACTGCACGAGCTAGGGTAGCTAAATCATTTAGTAGTAAGAACATAAAGTGCCAAGGCCAATAAATAACCATAATGGACATACCTGTGTAGCTCAAAAGGAATAAGTTGGTATCCAAAATGCAAGTAGAGGTATCCATGAATAAAATCTCCATGGATTGTATGAAGCGGGGCCTGAAGCCAAGCACTTGAAACATGGCAATGATGAATGACCATTCATTGCAATTGAATAGGCCTTGAAAAAGTCTATCTTGAGGAAAACCTATATTGAGAGAGGCAAGCCCACTCCATGCCTTCCTAAAATAATAATATTATCTAGGATAAACCTAGACTTAATGAAGCCCATCTATTCAAGATGAAAATGAGGGAGTAAATGATGGAGCTTTAGAGTCAAAGCTTTGACAATGATCTTATAAGAGACATTCAACAAAGTGATTGGTATCCAACTATAAATCTCCTCAAGGTCCCTAGCTTTAGGTATGAATTTGACATTCCCTTTGTTAATTAACTTTCCCAAATATTTGGACAAAAAATCTTCAATATAAATCTTGTGTAGGTTACTTCCAAAAAAATCCCAAAGGGATTTGTAAAATTCACAATGGAACCCATCCAACCTATGAGTTTTATCATTGGCCCTTATGAACATGAATTCCTTCAAATCCTCTAAGGTGAGGATCTATGCACATAAAATACGGTAGGAATTAGTGACTTGACAAAGGACCATACTGAGGCATTGTTGTAAGACAACCATTCACTTTAGCATATAACCTTGAGTTGCAAATACTTACTCACAGTGTTAGAAATAACATTAAAGGATATTAGGAAGCTCTTGCAAAATTTAATTTCCTTCGTGAATTCACTTGATGGATGATAAGGAATATTGGGCATGTAAGGAATACAAATTATTTTGAGACTTGATCACCAATTTTAAGCCAATGGATCTTGGCCTTAATTTGTGCCCCTCAAGTTGCGTGAGCAGCTGCAACTCACTTTTGGTGGTGGAGTTGAGCCATGCTAAACTATGTGGCAAAACCAAATGACTATGCTTCTAAAGCAGTGCTATCTCGATGGAGTTCCAAGGTGGTAGCCTCATATGATAAATGGTGGAAGTGGGCTAATTGATATCCACAAATGTGGAGGAAGTAAGTAGTATGGATAATGAAATCATTCAACCATGAAATTCCTTCTTTCAATATAATTTGGAATTGCATGAAATGGTGTATATTAAAATATATATTATAGAATTACCACCACCACCATTCACCATAACCTACTTGAATATATTAAATTATATCCACCATGTAGTAGACAATCATTTCATATTTTTAGGTAGCATAGATTGGGAGTGTTAATAAAAATCATTCTTTGTTGGCAATTGGAAATATTAGCTCACATTGCCACCAAATATTCAGTGCCATAAATAAATACAATAGAAATTCACACAAAACTTTATCAAATGGTAGCTAAAATTAATATTGAAAAGATTTTACGTGTTATTATTAAGATAAGAATATTAAGGGGGTTATTCTTCTTGATTGAAGGCTTGGAAAAGGCCTTTGATCTATTTGATGTGTATGGCAAGGAATCCATTTTTATAGATGAACTGAACATTTAAGGAATCCATTTTTATAGATGAACTAAACATTTTTTAAAAATATTTCAAGGAGAATTATTTCTTTTTGATGATTGCTTGTGAATGATGGATGCAATTAATTGTAAGGAATTGATAGTGTTTAAAAATAACTCAAAGGGATCTATTGAATCACGAGTCTCATGTTCTCCTTAGTTTGACCCTTAAGCATAATGATTCAATGATGTCATTATATAATGATTGAAGACACTAAGTATGCATACAATGGGTCTAGGATGATGAAGCATCATAATTATGTAATTATGATGTTCTTTGATTCTATTATGATGCTTTCATGTGAATACTCTTCTATTCATAGATCCTAACACTTCAATTTCAAATAAATGAAAGATGTATATAAATACAATTTATAACACACATATCAACACAAATGTGGGCTAGATTGCTTCACAATGACTAGTAGGAGGGAATTAATAATATTTAATTTGAATTTGAATTTAAAAAGTTTAGGGTTTAGATTCATGACCATAAAAGTGACTTGAGTCAATTCCATATTTACAAATCTAATCAAGGGTGCTAAATAGAATATATAGGGATTAAGGTTAACTTTAGGAGATGAGTGATGATGGGACCATGATATGATGATGCCATGGGTGTAATTCATGTAAGATTATGCCACTTGCAAACTTGTTATTGAATAAAAATAATTATAATTGAAATAAAGCCCCAAACATCCCACATTAAAACTTATCTTAATATATTTATCTAAGATTATTCCTCTAATGACCAAAAACAAATTATTTTTTATAGGCTAAAGCCATATGGATGTATGTTTTAGTTTATATTATAGGATATGATAATATGACACTACCAATATGCTAATCTCTTTGTTGCTTGAGTGTTGGTATGTTGAGTGACCTAAAATTATGAAAATATTATTTTGAACTCATTAATTTTGTTTCTCATATTTGATTTTTTAATATGCACATTTTTCATATTATTTTAAACTCATTAATTTTGTTTCTCATATTTGATTTTTTAATATGTACATTTTTAATCAACATGTTTGTTTAACTCAAACAATGTACAAATGAGTTTTTATACATAAAGTTGGTTTAGTTTAATCAATAACTAAATGCCATTATCTTTGGTGGATCATTCCAAAGCTTTTATTCACTGTATATAAAAAAAGTTGAAGTTAACCTTTTTTAGAAAGGTAGTACACATATTTTATGTTATTAAATGAAATGACTCATTATAGAATTAACAAATTTTGACATCTACAAAACTAATTTGACTTTGACATATACAATTATTTTATGTTATTAAATGAAAGGGTTCATTATAAAATTAACAAATTTTCACATCTACAAAAGTGATGGATTTAACATCTGCAATAACAAGGAAGAAGTTGATAATAACTATTTTATCATAGTTATTTTAGAATTCACAAAACATTGTCTGAAATACCATTCCTAATTTTAAAGCTTCAAGAAACACTAGTAGTTTGTCACTCATCATGTGTATTTATTTTGTACATAGTGGGTGTGCACTATTTATTATAAATAGTGTATGATATTGATAAGTAGGAGGTATTTTTCCACAACATGTCAAATTGGTTTTATAGGGTTTGGTATTTATAATATTGATATTGATAAGTATGATAGTGTATGATATTGATAAGTATGATAGTGTATGATATTGATAAGTATGATAGTGTATGATATTGTTGAATTGGTTTTATAGAGTTTGGTATTTATTGTAAAGTCCAATATATAGTTGAGCTTTCATATCAAGGAAAATACCTGGTTGGATATCCTAGATGAAGAGAGAGAGAGGGGGGTCTTATAAAACACTTATAAAATAAAACTTTGGTAAAAAATTGTGTTGTACAAGTGATTTCACTGGGAAGAGGATAATTTTAAGTGTTGTTATAGTAATAGGTTATCAAAAACTATTCACATGACTATTTTACAAATGTGGAAATTTGGATGAATGACCCTTATTTTGAAGGTTCATATCTTTATAGACTTTAGCGAAATATTTTTGTGGAGTTATAGAGATATACAATTTTTTTCTTAATTTGCAATAATGATTGAATTTATTTTTATCATAGATTATAAAAAATAAATAAGAATCTGATTAACTTAATTAATAAATATAGAAATAAGACAAATTTCTCACAATTCTATTGTAAAAAAATAAAATTATTTTAATAATTTATATTCTACAAATAATCCATTTTAATTACATAAATTTTATATCAACTGCTATTAGAAAATCATCTACCCTTAACAAGGTGACTATAATAAAAACCTATCTACATGCTCATTCAACCTATTGTCCAATTAGAACTATGGAGCAACTTTTAAAAAAGTAAGATTAAAAATCTAATTAAAAAATAAGATTAAAAATCTAATTAACAAATAAAAATAAGAAAAAGAAAGGATTAGAAATGTCTAGGGTTTGTCGCGTAGCGTCACATTGACAGCTTATAAATACCGCCAATAAGTTGTAGCTACTTTCGTCACACATATTTTGCATGCTGTTCTTCTTTGCTCATGCAAGATTCGACGAGGGCTTTTCATTACAGGTAGTCATCTATTTTAAAGTATTTTTTGTTCCTAATATGTCAGTTTTTGTGCTTTTGCTGATTAATGCTGAAAACGGGCTGCATAGGGTTTGTGTTTTTCTTGTCAAACATAATTGCAAGTTTATGCTTTTCTTGAAAGGGTTTCGTTGTTAATGGAAACTAATTGTCTTGGAGGGTTTTGTATGAGATAGGAAATTTACTAGGGTTTCAGTTCTATTTCAAACCTTTTGCTTCGGGTTTATTTGTGCTTAAAAAATAAGGTTTACATATTCATGGAATAAGAAAATTATTTTTATTATCTTTTAGAGGTTTTGCTGCTGGTTTATATTTGCTTAAAAAGTAAGGATTACACAGTCCATGGAATAAGAATGTAATCTGGTTTTGGTAGAGGGTTTGACATCAGATTTTTCCATTTATCATCAAAATAAAAGATGTTTGTTGAAAATAGTTCTCAATATATAATATATTGATGATATTAATAAAGGATATCACCTTAAGGAAACAAGAAATACACAGTTAAATATTTAATAAAATTATTATTTTTATTTGAAAGGAAAGTTTTATTTAATTATTTAATTTATTAATATATTATAACGAATTAGGTTGCCACTATTGGCTTGATCATCGTTTCTCATACCTACGTAGATTTCGGTGGAGGATATGGGCCTCCTTGCACACGGTTTGGCTTGTAATTGAATCACATATTGAGTTTATACTAAAATTAGGGTATACTTGTACTAAAACTGCATAATGCTTACCTCAGATTTTGAATTTAGGTTTTAGATGATTTGTTCATATTTTTTTTATATTTGTGTAAGTGTTTTAATTAATTTAATTCAATCTTATTAGTTATTAGTTATTTTATTGTTGTTTGCTATGATATCGAGTTTGTCGGGAACTCCATTGTGGTATATGGGTTTGTTCTTGGTTTGGCCTTGGGTTTGCCAGGGTATAGAAGGGACCTATAAGAGACCTGGGGTGCTTGGGTGGTACCTTGGGCGAACTTAGGATGATCTCGAGCGACTCCAAGGGGATGTGCTGCCATTGAGCCCCAAAAACATTTTTAAAAACACATTTAAAATTAAAAAATACTTAAAAGCATTAGCTTGCCCTAAAGTGAGGGTATAAGACTTTATTCAACTCATTTGACAAACACAAAATAACACAACTGTATTTTTTTCTTCCAAACTGCCATTGCTTGGTTTTGAAGGTTGGTTCATTTTTTTTGGTGGTGAGGGCTAGTGAAGAGTTAAACCTACACCAATAAGGGAGAAATAGCTGTGCAAAAAAGACTTAATCATCAAAAGTGAGTGAATCTTTCATTTTTTCAAGTTTTTGAATTTATTTTGAATATTTTTCAAGTTTATTGTTTTTTTTTTTGGTAAGTTTACAATATTTTTTTTGAACTTTTTATGCATAGTAGGGGGTTATAATGTCAATTATTATTATTTTTAATTAATTAAAGTTGTAGGATCTGTTTTAGGTTCATACAAAATGATTGGTAGTTCTAGTTCAGTTGCCTCAAATCTAGAGAGTTCTTTTAAATTTGATGTGTTGTCACCACTTTGGTGACATACGACAATGATTGAACAACTTTTTGGTGGTGAGGGTTATTGTTGGCGTTGTAGGCCAATGTGGAGCCGAGTATAAGAGCTCGTACTTTCAAGGGAAAGCTCACTTTTGCTCTATTCCTTGCCAAAAGTTTGTCCTGGGCTAAATAAAAAAGGGTTGCCAAAGCAGCAAATAATGATGTATATTAAAGAACAAGAGAATGCTGACATGGTATGTAATAGATCAAAGGAAAGAGCACATCCTCTTGCAAAGAAAATCTTGCAGAAACCTCGTAATGGCTTATTCTAATCGGCTGGCCATCATCCTTTCATGCCATTGCTGCCATCTTCTCGAGAAGAGAATGTTTAACGTAAAAGAGGCCCATTGGAAAAGGCCTTGAAGAATGAAGTGAGGGAGGTTGCAGATGAGAGCATTGCTCGTTGGATTTATGCCAATGGGATTCCTTTCAACCTTGTTAGATCACCATATCGGCGTGATACAGTGACAGCCATAAACAATGCACCTTCTGATTATGTTGGTCTTGGGTATGGAAAGATGCGAACTGCCTTATTGGCAGAGGAGAAAGCTTTATTAGAGGCAACTTCTACACGTGACACAACTAGTGGGAGTGACACTCCAATTTATTGTGGTTCAAATAAATTGAACCAAATGTTGACTTTGATGTTTTTGATGAAGAGCAATATGAAGACACTATTAAATGTTGATTGTAATTTTCATTATGTATTTGACATTTTGATTTACAAATCATTAAATTATAAATTTATTAATATTTTCATTTTTGCAAATTATGAATATGAAGTATTTAAATATTTTGTTTATTGACAATTATGAGTATTACTGTTATATATATACTTGTATTCGCACCTGTGGGAAAAAGATTGCTACATTATCGTACTTGGTGCTTGTACTACTTGCACCCATATCGGTGCCTGTACGCATAACGTTACTTGCTCTTGTACTGGAACCGGTAACTTAGGTTGTTTGCATAGGAAAAGATTTTGGTTTTCGTATACATGCATTTTCAACTTCAAGGAGTTGGGTACTACCCTAATTGTGTGTCGTGTTTTGTGCGCAATTGTTGTCCTAAGTGATGCCTTATATTTCAAGATTTTAGATTTTTCTCTCAACTATTTTTTGGGTTATTTGTTTTGTCATTATTAATATTGCTTCAATTTGTATTGAGAAATTTAATAAATTTTACAAATTTCTTTATAAATTTTTAATCTTACTTTGTTTAGGGAATTAATAACTTGTTATATAAGTTTTCATATGCATATATTTCGAGTTGGTCTTAGATTTTTTAATATATCTATAAAATTAAAACCTCTTAAGTTATGTCAAACTGGTATGCCCCCATGCCATTTTCCTGTTCACAAGTTGTTTCAAGGTTATTTTGTATTTATGTGCCTCCCAATTGTGTTGCCACTGTTCCAGCTATTTGTTCAATGCTGTCAATACCAGTTTCCTAATGATGACAAAGAAATTAGTAATAGAGTTACACTGAAATATCTGTTCCATAAAGATTCTTAAGGCTGCTGAAGGTTTTACAAATGGTCTAACAAGTTAAACGGGCTTGATTGTGGGGGAACTCAATGGTATGTGTGTTTGACTTCATCTTTGTGAGTGTCATCTAGATGTAATAAGTGTAAAGTGGACAATTCATTATCATGACAGTAGTTTTTGTGAATCAGTAAAGAATTATGGTTCAATAAAGAAGATTCTGTGATTTCACATAATTGATAATTGTGAGTTACTTGTTCAATGCAGTGGAGGATTTTGTGGTTTGTTTCTGTGTAACCGAATCTGATGAATTTTCTGTAGGAATTTAACTAACGATACTGATGAGATTTTGCTCTCAGTTTTTCTAGGCAGCAACACTTTACTCCTAGTTATGCTTCTGGTGATCATACGTTTTGTAGGTATTAGCTGTTCTATTTTATGTTATTTTAATGCTTTAACTTTAATTCCCATTTCTTTGCCGATGTTTTAAGGGATGTCATTGTGGTAAAATGCTTGCTTTAATGGCTTTTCTTTGTAGGAAGTTTGTTCATAATGACATTGTTTGGTAAGAGGCTTGGTCTAGTGGCTTTTCCTTTCAAGACATTTTAATTCTTCACTGTTGACCTCACGATGCAGGAAGATGTAAGGGATGTTATTATGGTAGTGCGATCTTATTGTTATGGCATATCTCAATGTTGAATTATGGCTATTCAATTTCTAATGCATCCTTTAATTGCCTCTTAGAGGTCTTTTCAAGCTAGGACTTTTGTTTCTTCTTCACAGATATGGTTTTTCACTTTTAGCTAACTAGGTAGCATTCTTCAATTACTAGTGTTTCGGAACCAACAGGTCCTGAGTTGATGTTAATTTGTTCATAATGACGTTGACTTTTCTTCCTAAGACCTTCAAAGTCTTTAATTGTTGCGCTCATGCTTTTGGACCTTTTTAATCTGTTCTATTTTTACCATGAAAACACAGTTCTTTGCTTAAGTTACATATAGATTGAAAATTTCTGTTGCGGTGTCTCTAAGGTGCCGCTGACACAGATTCTTGTCATAATGCAGGTTATATCTAAGGCTTTCTTTCGAAGATGCAGATCTTTGTGAAAACCCTTACTGGTAAAACCATTACTCTGGAAGTTGAGAGTTCAGACACCATTGACAATGTTAAAACCAAGATCCAGGACAAAGAAGGTATTCCACCAGATCAGCAGAGGCTTATCTTTGCTGAAAAGCAGCTTGAGGATGGACGGACCCTTGCGGATTACAACATCCAAAAGGAATCCACACTCCACCTGGTTCTCCGTCTCAGGGGAGGAATGCAAATATTTGTTAAGACTCTAACTGGAAAGACCATTACCCTTGAAGTGGAAAGCTCGGACACAATTGACAATGTGAAGGCCAAGATTCAGGACAAGGAGGGAATCCCCCCTGACCAGCAGAGGCTCATTTTTGCTGGAAAACAGCTTGAAGATGGTAGAACGTTAGCTGATTATAATATTCAGAAAGAATCTACCCTCCATCTTGTGCTTCGTCTGAGGGGAGGTATGCAAATCTTTGTCAAAACCCTCACTGGGAAGACTATCACAATAGAAGTTGAGAGCTCTGACATCATTGATAATGTGAACTTTGCAGGAAAACAAGAAGATAGTTGTACTCTAGTGGATTATAATATTCAGGACTATGCACAAATTGGATTTGTTGAAAAGGCTTTCGAAACTTTCAAGCAAATGCAAAGGACAGGTGACATGTATGCAAAATGTGGAAGCATAGACAAGGCACGTGAATTGTTTGACGATATGCCTCGAAGAGATGTGGTCTCATGGACTGCAATGACTGCAGCGACTGCAGCATGTTCTTTGTCTTCGTGTGGAATTTAGATTATCGTTTGGTCTGGTGATGTGGTTGAATTCAATTCTGTAAACGGTCTAGAAACTAGATAAATTTCGCTCATGGACTTATTACAGTATCATGTGTCATGGTCTGTTATTAGTCATTTCGGATAGTTGAGTCGGTAAAAGTGAGAACTGGTGTCCTAACTTGCTAGGCTAGTGCGAGATCTGAAGCTTTTTATTCTATAGACATGGTTAAAGAAGACTTTTAAATGGAATCTGTATATAATTTGTTTTTTTTAAGTTGTTCTGTCTTGTCTAAGCTATTGTGGTTTGTTCTATACATGTGCATTGTGCATACTAGCAAAAACAATGATCTTTGCAAGTTAATGTAAGGACTGTATAAAATGTTTTAGAATCAGGTTCTTTACTTGGACCATGTTTAATTGTTATGAACTAGATAAGACAAAGAGAACAATTATTAAAAACTCATATAAGACGAGTAATATAAGACAAAAATCAGAAAAGACAAATGTTTAAAAAATATATTAAAAGCCGCAAATACCAAATATTGTGGGCCGATCAGCAGTTATAAAAGAAGACAAATACAAAACAAAACATTCAAATAAGAAAAAAAACAAATCAAATAAGAATTATCAAATAAGACAAATTTGTCTTATCCACTTTGTATTATTCACCTTGTCTTATTCACAAGAAAAGTGCAGCGATGAAGATAAATTACCATTGTTTATATTGATTATAAACAATACTTTTTGTCTTATCCACTTTGTATTATTCACCTTGTCTTATTCACAAGAAAAGTGCAGCGATGAAGATAAATTACCATTGTTTATATTAATTATAAACAATAAAAGGCAACAAACTTCTATAAGGAGACGTGACTATTCTTGAAGGAAGACTATGGGCAGCGATTAGTATTTGCAAAACAAAAGCGGCGCAAATTCATTAAGAGATGCAATTTGAACATTATATGGAACATTCATTTAATAATAAATATAATTACTGTTTTGATAAGTTCTCTCTTGGAGAAGGGACTTCATGTGTGAAAAGGTATGTCTTTGAAAGAATAAATACGTCTCTTAGAAAGATATAAAATCATCGTGTAAAGTTGTTAAAAAAGTGTTAAGTGAGTTAAAAGAGATGTATCATTCAAAATTCTAGAGCAGATCTTGAGAAGAAATATTTGAAGGAAAATTGTGGAAATATCTCACTGTCCATATGCAGATTTGAAAAGGGAGCAACCAGAAGATTCATGGAGATCATTCATTTTGAAAAGATATATCAATTAAATGAGGAAAGTAAAGGATAGAAGATGCATCATACAAGCAGCAACAGGTATAAGAAGGATATATATATTGAAGGAGAAGTAATGAAGAAAAGAATATGCAAACATATGTGATCATGAGAATACATTTATGATAAGGTTGTAATGAAGAGGTGTGTTTATTTAGAGTTGTCTCACTTTTCAAATAGATGCATCATTTCATGAGATCGCTTCTCTTGATAAAGATATATAAAGAGTGATAGAAGTGTGTGTTAAGTGTGAAAGATAAAACAAATACATACCAGGAGATAAAGGGCAGTTCCTAAGGAGTTTACATGTAGATTTTATGAAGTGAAGAATATCGGAGCAGAATTTAAGATGAACATATGCAGAGATGGTAATCAATTTTATAAGGAGATTGTGATAAGTTTTGTGGTAGATATATGATCACCATTATAGTATATTGGAGACTAGAATTATAGCAGAATTTAGAGGAGAAATTGAATGAGGGGTTCGTGTTTCTAATGGGCTGGTGCTCACAAATTGAATGAGCAGTTGGTCCCTTTAGTAGGTTGGCGTCTACAAAATTTGTAAAGAGTTTATATAAGCAATATTTTGCCATGGTTTTCTTTCGTAAGGATTTCCATGTAAATCATGTGTTCTACTTGTATTGCGTAATTGTTTCATCTTATGTTGTGGTTATTATGCAACTGATATATTTATGATATTAAGTTTTAAAAAGTAAAGATTGTTGTTCTACTGATTCACCCCCTACCAGACCCGACCTCCACCCTAGTATAACCGTGTGCTCATTTATGCCATCATTGTGGTTGTCAAATATACAGGGCCCAATTGTTAAAGTTGTTGAGATCATTAACAATTGCCAAACATTAGCTGACTAAGTTGATTCATCCCCCATGATGAACGAGAGATCTGATGCTTTTTGTGATTTCCTGGCAATAGAGTTTGGGAATTGTTAGAATCTGTCAGCCACATATCTTTTGTTTGCTGAAAATGCCTGAATGCCTGGCAAATAATGTTCTATGTTGGGAATCTGAATTTGGACCAAAGAAGAGAATGGATAGGACCAAACAAAGAAAGCCATGAGTTCCCAAGCACATATGATCAGGCTTGGGGAAGGAGAAGATAATTGGGAGGTGCTATTGTGCACAGGCTTTTATCCTCAATATATGAAAACTGAGAACAAACTTGGAGCTGTTTGTAGGTGTTTCATTGCCTGCCTATGTCATCATTGTGGTTGTCAAATATATGGTTACGCCCAATCGCTGAAGTTGTTGAGATCATTAACAATTTCCAAATTTTAGCCTGCTAAATTCCACATTGTTGTCCATCCTTTATGAATGATTAAGTTGATTCATATCGCATGATGGGCTGGAGATCTGATGCTAATGTGATAACTGCTTTCACTGCCGCTTTGGTAAGTTGGTACGCCCTGGCAAGAGAGCTTTGGGAACTGCCATAACATGTCAGTCGTGTATCTTTTATTTGTTGAAGTGGCTAAATGCCTTGCAAATAAATGTTCTTTGTTAGGAATCCTGGAGTACTATCCTAAAGAAAACTATTTTTCTCGTATTCGAATGTGGTTTGTTCCATATCTTTCGGTTATGGATCATAGGAGGATGTTCTTTGTTAGGAATCCTGGAGTAGTATCCCAAAGAAAACTGATTTTCTGGTATTCGAATGTGGTTTGTTCCATATCTTTCGGTTATAGATCATAGGAGGCGGTTTGAGGTATAGAAGTTGATATCATGTCTGTCAAACGTGACTATACCATACTAGCTACCGGATAGTGGTAGAGGTGTGGCAGTGGTTCATGGTCGTTACATAGGTAGGCCCTTTGTATTGTTTAAAGTTTGGTCCCCAGATTGTGTGCCAGTTTACTGCCATTACATATTTTCAGATGTATTTTTGTATGTTACATGGGGATGCATATCTGTCTTCCCCGAATGGTATCTCGGGATGGCATCCACTGTAATTAAAACCTCTTGTTATTTACACAGTAGGAGTGTAATGAAAGACACCTTCAATATTTACCATTCTTGTAATTTAAATTTTTTATAAGTTGTGCAACAACACGTTTCACTTTTGATCTTTTAATATGCCTTACAAGATCATTATTGGTAAGTTGAAGATTTAGTAACCGAGCCTTGAGGTGCATGATATCAAACTTCAACTTCTAAACACCCTCAAATTCTTGCAAATGCTCATTTTCTAATCTCTCAACAACATTTGTTAATCTCCTTTTCTTTTGATGATAAAATCTTCTCATCTTGTAATTCCTCTTCTAAGTGGTTAATTGTAGTCTTCAGTTGTTTTACTACAGTTTCAGCAGTTCCAACTAGTGCTTTTGTATTTGGAAGTTGACCATCCATGCTTTTTTCCTCACCCCCAGTACTCTTACATGTTAACACCCCCCTGGTATTCCTTTTCATGATCCTCTAACTTCCTTTTCGTATCTTTTACTTTAGGCTTTTGAGCAGCTGCTCCCTCATCAGTCCTTAGGACAACACCATCCATTTCTTGGATAGAGTTTGTAATATCTTCAATACTTTTATGTAGATTTGCAGCCACTTTTTTCTCAGCTTTGAGAGTGTCTTTCTCATTAGATAATGTAGATGTTCCTTTTAAATAAGTTGTTTACAAAACTTGTCCACCTTTACACATAAAACTTTCATGTCACCACCTAACTGATTCTTGTTTCTGCACTAACATCTCATATTGCCTTCTTTTCATCCATTTCCAATTCTATGTGTTCCATGGAATTCTTATGTTCAAGAATCTGTGAATTCACTTGTTCAACTCCACTTATAGCATCATCTCTCACTTTCTTTGCCTACATAAATTCTTGTGCAGTACAAAACCTCTTCAATTTGTCCTCTCGTGCATTGCCATTTGCCCATTGCACATACTGCACATGCACCTTCCTTAACTTCTCAAGAGCACAAAGGATCTCTTTAGTCAATACATTATCTATCTCACTCACTCTTCTCTTCTTCTTTTCAAGTGTTTTCATAGAAGATTCATTTTTCATTCCATGCATTCTAGTATTTGCTACCTCCGGTTCCGCATTGCCATTTTCCCATTGCACATACTGCACATGCTCCTTCGTCAACTTCTCAAGAGCAAAAAAAATCTCTTCAGTTAATACATTATCTCTCATTCAATTTGGTTTTATTCTTTTCAAGTGTTTTTAGAGTAGAGTCCTTTTACATTACATACTTTCTAGTACTTGCTACTCGAGTTCTGCGTTGCCATTTTCCCATTGCGCATACTGCACACGCACCTTCCTCAACTTCTCAATAGCAGGGAGAATCTCTTCAGTCAATACATTATCTTTTATCTATCTCATTCAATGTGGTTTGCATAAATTTTGAAGGTGAACTTCATTACATTCTTACTATGTACTAAACAAAAGTTCTTCATTATGTTCATACTGTCTAAATATATAATTGCATGTGGGAAAACACCGGGTGTCTAATAAAATTGAGTTGAGGGGTGACAAACCAATTGGGTTGTTACTGCATTAATCATAAAAGGTTTTGATTACATTCATATTGTTTTGTAAAAGTGCAAGTTGCAAAACACTCAGTGTTATTAAACCTACAACTGATATACTCTTGTGAAACCCTCTACATGTAAGAGCCTAATTGGTTAGTCACCCCTTAGCTCAATTTGGTTAGTTTTATGTATCCCCCACCTGCAATTCCTCCCTGTGCTCTTCACCCTTTAGGTTTGTGCATGCATAATGAAATAACTCATAACATAGTGTTTTCTATTGTCACATGAAATTGCACCTTGTTGAACACAAAGTTCAACATTCCAATGACACAATGGTAACAACCTCAAGGTGTGGGACCTTTGCGTGTATGAGGTTGAATCTTTGGAGAAGGTTGAATTCCTCTTTTGATCCAAGTACAATGTGTTGGTCCAACCCAACACATGAAAACCTGCCACTATCTTACTCTAATAGCTCACAGGGGAAAATGGGAGAAAAAAAGCATGAAGGGGAAATGGAGATGGTACACCAAGATGGAAAGTTGTTTCTTCCTAGTTGAGATTGCACAACACATTGAAGAGGGACAAGGGAACTCTCTCAAATCTCTATTTCGTTGATTCCCAAATGCAAGAATAAAGGTTAGGGTTTTACATGGTGCTGGAAGGAAAATATATTCTCAAGAAACAATTGTAAATGATTTAACTCAAACATACATGCATGGAAAGTGAGAAAAAATACTTAGATATGAAGGTAATGAATTGACACAAGCATAAACAAGTTGAGAAGAGGAAATCTTGATCGATTTCATTGATGTAGAGGCAAAAATCCAATCTTTAAACTTGCAGAGTCTAAAATACAATGTTTGCCAAAGAAAAACCTTAGAGGAGCCAAAGGAATAACCCTTTGAATGAATATAATTCTTGTCTTTATAGACAGGCATAACTTGGAACAAAAAATTAGACCCTAACCCTAAATAGGGTTAGCAATGAAGTTTGTGCATGAAAGAATGGAGCCATCTTGTGAAAATCATGATTAGGGCATGGATCCATCAAAAAAAGGTCAACAATCTGCAATAAATGGGCATGGGTACCCATGAAATCCACCTACAAAAGTCATGGCGAGCAATAAATGTCGTCAGGTTGAAGTCCATAAATCAAAATAGGTTGCTCAAAAGTTAGATTAAGCATTCATGGCGTCGCCCAAAAAACACGTCAAATCTGCTGAAAGATTGGGGCATCAGGCCTGAAAGAAAACCTTTTCTTATGCATTAAATGGTTTGGAGTCATTAAACAACATCTTTGTTGGGGATCAAGCGTCAGGACTACTTCATACTTTATGCTTCGTTGTCATTAGACCGTTAGGGATCAAACTTTAGGTGTTCATCATACTGCATGCTTAGAAGAAGCAAGAAGGAAGAAAGTAGCAAGAGCGAACTACAAAGTCTGAAAAGGTCACCCTTTTTAGGCTTCAAAGGTTGGGAAGGAGGCTTACGCCTGGAACCTCTTACAATAGATTTGGGGTTTGTGTTTTGATGTTGATGATGGAATCACACCTACTTTCAAAGAGATTCCACTCAAGGATAACCCTAGAGATCTCAATGCAAAGGAGATTGAAATCTTGCAATAGGGCTATCATAGAGACTGAATGATAGCTAATGAGGGGTTCACCACCAAGTGTAAACTTGGAAAAGACAATGAATTGAAAAACATTGTGTGATATGCAAGATGACCTAGAAAGATGAATAAAATGTAACATAAAGCTATGAAATTGAAAGTGTGCACCTAGAAGATTGAAGAAGGAAAAATGGAAGTCTAGATCATTGAAAAATCTACTGTTGACGCTAATTGGGACTCATTCGCCAAGTTGGGCGAATCAATCTAGTTTCTGGGAAAATGTGCAAGAACAGATTTTAACCAAAAGGGTATCTGGATCTATAAAAATCTTTGTCAGGCCTGTATAGTGGGACTCATTCACCAATTGTGGCGAATCAGTCCACTTTTGCTTTTCTGAAAATTCTAAATTGGATTCTGTTGCTCTTGGTACGCTCTGCTCTTTTTGATTGGTTTCTAGATCCAAAATTGCAAAATGCCACTTATAGACCTTCTCCAAGTTTCTCCAAGGCTTGATGACAACATTAGAGATTTTGAGGACTTGAAATTTTTTCTCCACCTTGGCTTTTTGGTAAATCTGCAACCTAGCCTTGCAAATCACACACAAGAAGAGGGAAAAATGTTGTGGGGGTTAGTGAATATTGGCTTTCCATGGTCAAACCCCTTGTTGGTAATTAAACCTTGAAATGAAAGCAAATATGAAAAGAGAATGATGAATAAACAAAAGATAATGTTGCAACTCACCAAACCTAGTAATAAGGTGCTACAATGATGCTTGAAAATGGCTGCAATGGATGTGGTTCTTGACTCTAGCTTGAAGGGGATGGATCTTGCTTGAAACACTTGCTTGGATCATAAACTCTACATCACAAATTTTTAGCACAATAACAAACATGAAGAATGCAATCTTTGACATGATTATTGGCACTTGAAGAATGCTCTTGAATGCTTAATGCTCTTGAGAACTCTTGAATGCTTGTAAAATTTTTTAGGTGAGAATATGAGTGAAAGAACCTTGTATTTATACTCAATTACGCAAGAATTCCCGAAATTACAACACTACAAGCTAACATTAGATCTAGGAGAATAAAATCCTGCCAAAAATTTGAATTAAATTTGAATTTTGGTCACACGTGAATCATTTTCCTAAGGTGGTGAATGAGTCCCATCACACATAATGTATGGGACCAAAAATGAAAAATTCCTAGAAATGTGTGAAACTTACATCGGGGCCAAAAAGACCTAGGTGGGACTCATTTGCCCAAGGTGGCGAATGAGTCCCAAACACTAAATATGAGCCACACAAGCCAAGAACACCTGAATTATGATTGGTCAATGATTGGCATCAGGATTATCCTCGAAAAGATGTAATAAATGAGGCTTGTGGATGCAAAATAGGGCCAATTAAAGCATAAGAAATCCCAATTATTAATGACAAGCCTAGAGGAATGCAAAAGTGTGTTACAACACTTTACAACACTCCAAATAAGGCAAGATTAAAGTTGATTATGATTAAAATGCTTAGCTTATTTGATAAAACCCTAGAAAAGTGTGAAAGTGTGTTACTTCACAACACTTTTGCAAGACACCATTAAAATCCTATTAGTTCACAAGGGCCCAAGACCTAATATGAATGTGTTATCCACATTGCAACACTAAATCAAGGCAAATTAAGCCAAAATCACAAGGAGGGTCCAAACAAGTCAGAAAAAGTAGAAGGGTTACTTTTTCGGTGACTCCATTTAGCCCCCACTTTAGTGAGAGGATGAACTTGCTTCAAACTCACACTAAAGTAGACTAACACACATCAAGAGGGGTTCCAATGCACCAATGCTAGCAAGGCGAGATGAAAATGATCAAGAGGGGTGATCAAGCTCCCAAGATCAAGATCCTAGAACAAACTAACATGAGCACAAAAGAACACACGTGAGAATGATATAAGGAGCAATGACAAGGCCAATCATACACTGCCAAAGATGAAAAAGAGAAAAGAGCGAGATAAAAAGAATTGGATCAAGCTTCGACCGTTTGTCCATCCCGATGTGGATCAGATCTAGTTTGTTTGTCTGAAAAATGCATACTCACTCTGAGGTGATGAAACTTCTGGTTGTCCATCAAGTGAGAGGTCCTAAAAGGTGAGAAACATACATTCATGGTTGGTATGCACTCACACACACACAAGTGGCTATGGGGAAAGTCATGCCTTATATTGGGCTTCCCGCTCAACCATACCAAAGTTATACCTCCTGATAACTTTAATAAGGCGCCACACTAATGATTTTCTAGCTTCATGAGGAAAGAAAAACTTCGTATGCTCGAAGCTCATGAAAAAATAGGATGGCACTACAGGCATGCAAGCTGTGTTATGCAAGGTGGACATATAACAATAAATGAAAAATGCAACATGCAAAGAATGTTCAAAGGAGTCTTGCTTAGTTCATGCGAGGTCTTTAGCTTAGGGAACATTGTTCCTAATGTCTCGAAGAAAGGACCAATCAGAGAATAGAGAATTCACAACTTAGGGGATGCAGTGCATCACATTAAGCCACCAAGAGGAATGCAATATGCTAAGAAAGATCACACTCCTGAAGGACATTACACCCAATGTCATCCACAAAGTGAAAACACATTGTATGAAGTAAGAAGGCTACACCAAGAACCAAGAAAAAGGAAAATGCAAAAGAAAAATGCCAATATATGCCCCCACTTTAAATAAATTGCTAAACACCATATTGTGAGCAATTAATTTAAAGTAGCAAATGAAAAATGCTAACAAGAAGGAAGACATTAGAGCCAACTTGGAAAGCCCTATGCCAAGTCATATGTTTTCGAGTAAAGCTATGCCATACGAGAGAAAAAGAAAAGAAAGGTGTTGCCCCCAAAATGAAAAAACCAAACACATAAGGGATCTATGGATTTGGGGTCAGTATGTTCTTTGCTAGAATGTTTTTAGAGAGCTTGGAACTATCATCATCCCCCAAATACACATAGAACTGGAAGAATGACACAAAAAGAGCAAAGACAA
Source organism: Sequoia sempervirens (assembly GCA_007258455.2). NCBI lineage: Eukaryota > Viridiplantae > Streptophyta > Pinopsida > Cupressales > Cupressaceae > Sequoia > Sequoia sempervirens. The sequence continues at coordinate 9,448 of VDFB02075623.1, read as the reverse complement.
CGGAAATTTTGGGTCAACATGGAAGAAACATGAATGTGTCAATGCCTCGCATCATCCTCAAAAGGAAAACATAAACAAAAGAGAAAATGAAAAGGAAAAAGAAAGCCTTTTGGGTCAACATGGAAGAGACATAGGGTGTATTGACGCCTTGCGTCATCCCCAAAAGGAAAATACAAGACAAGCAAGAAAATGAAAAGGAAAAAAAGAAAAAGAAAGCCTTTTGGGTCAACATGGAAGAGACATAGGGTGTCTTGATGCCTTGCATCATTCCCAACGGGAAAAGGAAAAAGATAAAAAACATAAAAAGTGAAAGAGATACACGACATAGAGAAGAATGAAGGTACAAATAGAGGAATGTCACAAAGAGAGACAAAACATCAAACAAAACATTACAGGGGATCACATTACGCACATGCAATCACACAAAAAAAGAAAAAGAAAAAGAAATAAATCAAAATATTAGTAAGGAAAATGCGAGTAAACCTATGAGTAGGTCATCCACCTCTCAATCCCAGTCTGTATAAGCGGAAAGTGAACAACGCAGCTAAGGGACAATGACAAATGCATTACTAGGGAAAGGCTATCAATTGCTTGCTCCCATTGAGTGCAAGACAAGAATGAGCTAAGGTAGGTTATGGGAAAGGTCATGTAATGGTGAGAATAGAATATTCTACAACTATTACATGACAAGGGTTGGTGAAACAATATTAAGCTAGGCAATAATGCGATGGCAATCATTGCCATCAAAGTGAAATTTTTTCAATACTATCTGGAATGCATGACATTAATCGATACTATGTCCGAGAATTTGATGATATACATAATGTGGGACTTTTGCATATTTAGGATATAGTATTAATCTATTCATGGGTGGTAATGTTATCAGTCCTTTGTTCAAAAGCAATTGTAGTTTCCTTTCACTTTCGGGTGGCGGATGAAGGGGTTGTAATTTTTGTAATTTTTAAGGCCTCTTGCGTTTGCTAGATTCACCAACTTCTCTAGATGGGATTAGGGCAAGAGGTCCTAAGATGATCTCATCCTTATCCTTTCCATTGTTATGAGTCATTGGTTGTTCCTTAGGAAGAAAGAGATTTAGATTGAGAGGGGAATCAAAGATCACCATACCATCACTTTGAAGCCTTAGATAGTCTCTAGGAGGCTTGTTGTCATGACAGGGATCTTGATAGCTTAACCCCTTTGTGTTTTCATCAATTGGTTTTTTCTCTAGGAGTTGATGAATTTCATGTTCACTTGTTGTGTCACATCCTTGTTTACTCAAGATTGTGAATCCTTTTCCATATGTTTCTTCAAGATTAATAGGAGTGTTGGTTACTTTATTATCATAGAATGGTTGAGTGTTTGCTTGTTTAGAGGAACTAGATTCATTTGCTGTAGGGATCTTATGTTCAACTTTTGTTTCAGGATGTAAGTAACCAAACATCTCAAAAGGTGGTATTGTAGGAAGATCTTGTTGTTTCATGGATGGATAGAAGTATGTACTAGCTTCAAGGTTGTTAAGACAATTGTTTAGGAACCTATTCATGCTGTCATCATCTTCTCCAATGATGTCAACATCACTAGGAGGACATGCATTAGGAGTTGAGTGAGCTTGAGTGAGTTCAATGTCATTAGGGTCATTTCCAAAAGCACAACTTGACACATCCACTAAGTATTTTAATGACATCCAAAGCTTGTTAAAGCACATATCCATAATGCAAATTTCACATTGTAAACTATGCAACAATGTTGTAAATGCAATTTTTGATTTTAAGTAATGCACAAGTTGAATGAATTTAAGCTAAATGCAATGAAACAAAAAGTATGCAGACTGAAACAGAGAGATAATAACAACAGACATAGACTCAGAAAATGAACTGTAAATGCTAGAAAATGCAGTGAAAAATATGCAGAGGGACTGATTCGCCCTAGGTGGCGAATGAGTCTAGGTACTAATTTTTTTGAAATTTTTCTAAATTTTTGAATTGAATTTTATGAATTTTATGTTTTTTGATGCAAATCTAAGATGTAAATGTAAAATTTTACTAATTTTTGATGAAATTAGATGCAACAATGCAAGCTATATGAGCTTTCACTAATGCAAGAATTGAAACCCTAGAATGCAAATTAACCAATGAAAAAATTGATGTAATGTTAATGCAAGCTAAATCTATGATGTAAATGCACCCCAAATCAAAATAATGATGTCCTAAATGCAGGTTCACCAAAATGGAACCTCTTAAAATGGATTTGGGTTTTGTGTTTTGATGTTGATGATGGACTTACACCTACTTTCAAAGAGATTCCACTCAAGGATAGCCCTAGAGATCTCAATACAAAGGAGATTGAAATATTGCAATAGGGTTGTCATAGAGACTGAATGATAGCTAATGAGGGGTTCACCACCAAGTGTAAACTTGGAAAAGACAATGAATTGGAAAACACATTGTGATATGCAAGATGACCTAGAAAGATGAATAAAATGTAACATAAAGCTATGAAACTGAAAGTGTGCACTTGGAAGACTGAAGAAGGAAAAATGGAGGTCTAGATCACTAAAAAATATACTATTGATGCTAATTGGAACTCATTCGCCAAGCTGGGTCAATCAATCCAAATTTCAAGAAAATGTGTAGGAATAGATTTCAGCCAAAAGGGTATCTAGATCTGTAAAAATCTCTGCCAACCATGTACAATGGGACTCATTTTCCAATAGTGGTGAATTAGTCCACTTCTACTTTTCTTGAAATTATAAATTGGATTTTGTTGCTCCTGGTCTGCTCTACTCTTTTTGATTGGTTTCTAGATCCAAAACTGCAAAATGCCACCTGTAGACCTTCTCCAAGCTTCTCCAAGGATTGATGACAACTTTAGGGATTTTGAGGACTTGAAATTTTTTCTCTAGCTTTGCTTCTTGGTAATCTGCAACCTAGCCCTACAAATCACACACAAGAAGAGGGAAAAATGTTGTGGGGGTTAGTGAATAGGGGTTTTCCTTGGTCAAACCCCTTGTTGGTAATTAAACCTTAAAATGAAAGAAAATATGAAAAGAGAATGATGAATGAACAAAAGATAATATTTCAACTCACCAAACCCTAACAATAAGGTGCTGCAATGATGCTTGAAATGACTGCAATGGATGTGGTTCTTGACTCTAGCTTGAAGGGGATGGATCTTGCTTGAAACACTTGCTTGGATCATGAACTCTATAGATCACAAATGTTAGCACAATAACAAACATGAAGAATGCAATATTTGACATGATGATTGAAACTTGAAGAATGGTGTTGAATTCTTAATGCTCTTGAGAACTTTTGAATGCTTGTAAAATTTTCTAGGTGAGAATACGAGTGAAAGAACCTTGTATTTATACTCAATTATGCAAGAATTCCTGAAATTACAACACTACAAGATGACATCAGATCTATGAGAATAAAATCCTGCTAAAAATTTGAATTAAATTTGATTTTTGGTCACATGGGACTCATTCACCCAAGGTGGTGAATAAGTCCCATCACACATAATGTATTGGATCAAAAATGAAAAATGCGTAGAAATGTGTGAAACCTGCATTGAGGCAAAAAAGACCTAGGTGGGACTCATTCATACAAGGTGGAGAATGAGTCCCAAACACTAAATATGGGCCACACAATCTAGGAACACTTGAATTATGATTGGTCTCAGAATTATCCTTGAAAAGATGCAATAAATGAGGCTTGTGGATGCAAAATAGGCCCAATTAAAGCATAAGAAAGCTCAATTATTAATGAAAATCCTAGAGGAATTTGAAAGTGTGTTACAACACTTTACAACACTCCAAATAAGGAAAGATTAAAGTTGATTATGATTAAAATGCTTAGCTTATTTGATAAAACCCTATAAAAGTGTGAAAGTGTGTTACTTCACAACATTTTTTCAAGGCACCATTAAAATCCTATTAGTTCACAAGGGCCCAAGACCTAATGTGAATGTGTTATCCACATTGCAACACTAAATCAAGGCAACATTATGCCCAAATCACAAGGAGGGCCCAAACAAGTCAGAAAAAGTAGAAGGGCTACTTTTTTGGTGACTCCTTGATGCCTTATCACAAAATACAAAAAGGGTAAAGGAGAAGACCGAAGGTTGAAGTTCGAAGGGAGCAATCAGGGTTTGGAGGGAAGAGTTACCTCTTTTCGAAGAAAGGTAAGAAATAAAGGAGAAGGTTGAAGCTCGACGTTCAAAAACTCAACACTTAGTCAATTTTTCAAAGGAAGGAGTGAAAGTGGAAGGAGGAAAGGTAGAAGATGAAATTTTGATGCCCGAAAGCCAAAGACAATATTTTAGGGATTGAGGTTTGGGAGGAAGGCTTACACCTTACGAGGAGAAATACGTAAGGCTAAAGAGGTAAAGCCGAAGGTCGACACCCGAAGATTGATAGAAGAAAAAGTGAGAATATGGAAGAGGTAAGAGGGAAGCTTGAACCCCAAAGTCTAACAAGTCAAGACTTAAACAAATCTTGAAAAGAATCCTTGTAACTTCGATGATTGGGGGTAAGTCTTAGGGCTTACCAATGGAAGTGATAAGGGTTAAAGGGTAAGGTTGAAAACCAAAAACCAAAACACTTAGGGGAAACAAAAGGAAGAGAAGTGAGAATGATGAAGAAGGTATGCAAATAAGCAGGGAAGCGAGAACTTGAAAGTCTGAAAGTTAGGACAACCAATTTTTTGAACCCTTCAAGGAAAATTCATGCTAGATGGCCCATGTTGGATCTTTGATATCGATTATTAGTGATGGGTCATCTAAGGGTGGCATGAAATGACAAAATTTTCCATCTTGGAATTATTTTTTGCATTATCATATTTAAACATATGTTCTCGAAAAAAAATACTTATTATAATTTACAATGCATGTCTTACTCATGTTAGCCTACAATGCCTGTGGGTGCAAAAAATATAGTGAAAGGGATAGATTCTCATGCAAGCCATCGAGCCAATGAGTTTTATGGTGAAACTCTTAACCACAACGTGGGAAACACAATATGATAGTGTTGTTATCTCCTTGCTTAGAACTATCATCGTAACATTTCCTCTCGTTTATTGATTTCGTCACTTTTATCCCCCATCTTGGTAGGCCCCAAACTATGTCATCCCATCATGTTATGTATATTTCTATATATGTTTTTATGTATACATGTTTTCATTCATTATTTTATGTTATCATGCCTGTGCTAGGTGCATTTTTTCAGGAGATTAGCTGCTCTTTTTTGGTCATGGGGAGTAATAAATGATGTCCTTGAAGTCTAGAAATCAAAATAGGCCACTCAAAAGTTATATTGAGCATTCATCGCGGGGTGAAAACATAATTCCGTGTCTCACTTTTTTCCCAAGATGGACATTTACATCAATATTTTTAACTAAATCTTCATCTTCAGAGACCTATAGTAGCGAAATCATTAAGAATTTGAAGATGATGTGCAATAATGATTTGTGGCAATTTATGTGTAGATTCTAAATATATTTTTTAAATTTTTTTTGAAATAAATCATGAACCTTTCAACATCTCCTTTAATAACTAGTTTTAAACAAAAAAACAACATTTTTCAGAAAGTAATGTTTGTGTCGTACAACATAAAATTTTTTCTATAAAGGATAAAATTCCAATTTTTGAAATATAGATTCTTAACATCAATATCTAGGGAAAGGATATGTTTTCATAACTTTTTGTTGTAAAAATATATATTTTTAATTAATTTTTGAATTTGTGTATATATCGAAATCCAATTTTTCTCTTTCTAGTGAAACAAGGACATCAATACCTAGGAAAAGGGTATTTTTTGAATATTTTTTACAATGGTTTACTATTTTTCCACCTCTATAGAATAAAGAGCTTGATGTTCAAATAAAAACTTATGTTTAGTAAAAATTAAAAATTAAATACAAGATAAAATGAAAACATATCAAAATTATACTTGTTGGAAAGCTCATTTTGAGGGCTACAGTCTTGCAAAAGATCATTTCTAAATGATGTTATTTAGTCCCTCAAAAGGTAAAGTAAACATTCTTTTTTTCAGCGTTTTGATAGGTGCGAAGGAGACTCCATTGTGGGTATGATTTAATACTAGAGGGGTTCTATCCAAGGGGGTTTGATCTAAGGGGGTCTTATCTATCCCTCTTCAATTAAAACCATTTATATGGAACATCTCAAGGCTAAAATCATTAGTTTTTCTAAAAAAAGCGAATTTATGGAAAAATTAGCATGTCCCAAAAGTGAGACACACTATTGTGGAAACACCCCGTAGCCTAGAAAACACGTCAAATCCACTAAAAGGTTAGGGCATTGAGCTTGAATGAAAACCTTTCCTTATGCATTAAATGGTCTATTGCCATGAAACCACATCTTTGTCAGGGATCGGGCATTAAGATTTCTTCATACTTTATGCTTCGTTGGCATCAAACCGTTGGGGATCGGACTTCAGGCATTCACCATAGCACATTCTTAGAAGAAGCAAGAAGGAAGAAATCAGTAAGAGAAAACAACAAAGTCTAAAATGGTCACCCTTTTCGGGTTTCGGAGGTCGGGAAGGAGGCTTACACCTTATTGTAAAATGTAAAAAGGTTAAAGGGGAAGACTAAAGGGAGCAATCAAGGTTCAGAGGGAAGAGTTACCTCTACCAAAGAAAGGTAAGAAGTAAAGGAGAAGGCCAAAGCCTGATGTTCAAAATCTAAACACTCAATTGATTTTTGAAGGAAGAAGTGAAAGTGGAAGGAAAAAAGATAGAAGTTGAAAGTTTGATGCCCGAAAGCTAGATATGAGATTTCAAGGATTGGGGGTTGGGAGGAAGGCTTATACCTTATGAGGAGAAAGCGATAAGGCTAAAGAGGTAAAGTTGAAGGTTGACAACTGAAGATCAATAGAAGAAAAGGTGAGAAGATGGAAGAGGTAAGAGGGAAGCTCAAGCCTAGAAGTACGACAAGTCAAGACTTATAAAAATCTTGAAAATCATCCTTGGAACTTTGGGTGATCAGGGGTAAGGCTTAAGGCTTACCAAAGGAAGTGATAAGGGTTAAAGGGTAATGTTGAAGGCTGAAACTCAAAACACTTAGGGGAAAACAAAAGGAAGAGAAGAAGCAGGAGCAATGAAGAAGGAATGCAAGTAAGTAGGGAAGCGAAAACTCGAAAGCCCAAAAATCAAGACTTAGCCAATTTTTTGGAACCCTTCAAGGATAATTCATGCAAGATGGCCCATCTAGGATCTCTCAGACTGATTATCAGTGATGGGTCATCTAAGGGTGGAATGAAATGACAACATTTATGGAAAATTTTGTAGGATGATTTCCTACTAATCATAGAATCTAGAGGCCTTATCAATCCATTGGGCATGGAGTCAAGAGGGTAAAACTTCAACAGTTGGGCCTCCTCAAAGAAAAACAAAACACGTGCAAGCCGCACTTGGAGAAAAGCAAAAAAATAGAACATACATTCCCTTAAGGAGAATGTAGGGTGTGTAAAAGCACTTCATGGGAGGCAAGATATTTATAACATATACATAAAACTAATAAGAAGCAAAAAATGGAAATTTTCCTTTGTCAAAGATGAACCTTTTAAAGGAGTTGATCTTCCTCAAACCATAGTTGCAAACCTCACTCGGCTGCAACCACCGAAAACTATTGCCAACGTGCATGGAACTACACAAAATACATGCAAGGTGAAGGATTAATTCAGTGTGAAATTTTCCATTGTAGGGTGTGATGCGAAAATATCAGTATTGTCCAAATTACACTTGATCCGTGAAGAATCAAAGCATAACAGAGCCACCAATACTCGAATCTCAACAAGATCAATCAAATGAAATTGAAACTAAACATTTTATCAAAACCTAACATACTAAATCATGAAAGGTTTCAAAAAATCTTCTCTAATCCATCTGAAACTTATCTTGTTATGGAATTGGTGCCGTGTTGATGTGGAACGACGAACCTTTCCCAATCCCGTGATTAGTGAGCCTGTTTCAGTCGATTCTATGGAAGAGAATCGATGAAACCATAGTGATTGATGTATGAAAACCTAGTTTATACACAAATGAACATGATGCAAGCTAAGATACCATGATTTTATGCTACAAATGATCTAATTATGCTATTGCTAAGCTAATCTAAGCTAAAATTATGCTAAAAGATGAAAACCCTAATTTATTTACAAACTAAGATGGATGCATGGAAGCCATTAATGGATGCTCTAAGCTATTATGCAATGAAAATGAACTAAAATAAGCTAACAAGTGAGTAAAAGATGAGTGTGTATGTGAGTGAATTCAACAACATGACTTTGCAATTGAAAGATGGATCCATTTGTCTCCAAATAGTGATCTATTTATAGGAGAATAAATGAGGAATGAATGGTTGAGATCAAAAAGCTTAATCAACAGTTCAAGATGAAGGGGATGAGAGGCATGGATAATGAATTCTCATCAATGGATGAGAACACATGATGGGATTTTAATCAAAGGCTCATGCACTTTCCTCAAACAAACACACTTTTGACCTACTCACATAGGTCAAAGGTAACTTGCTCAAAAGGTTAAAGGTTAACTTGCATTTGAAGCTAAGTGAGTTGATTGGAAGAGAGAGAATATTCCTTAGAGTATTCCTTTTGGGTGAGGAAAAAGTTAATTCACAAATTAAAACAAAGTTTTAATTGTGTAAAAAGGATAAAGAATACTCCATGGGAATATTCCCTTTGCTTAGAGGAAAATTACTTTAATTGCTAATTAAACAAGGTTTAATTTATGCAGTTAGGGAATTAAAAGAATTAAGAGATATTTATTTAATTAGATGATTTAATAAATAGGGGAGGGGTGAAATGATATTTAATTAAATAACTTAGGTTTATTTAATTAAATAAGATGACTTAACAAATTAAATTAAATATTTTGATTTATTTAATTTAATTAGATGAAGTGTTAGTGTGAAAAGAGATTAATTAACCCAAATTAATTAATTAGGCTAATGGATGAAAATGATGCAATTAATTAATTAGCTAGGCTAATTAAATTAATTAATCGAAAAGAGGATGGATTAAAGAGGAAATGATGTTAATAAATATAATTTAAGTGTATGACATCAATTAGGACATTTTTCAGTGTCTACATTTTGCCCCTCTTTGAAGCGAGGTACCTATTGCTTTGGTTAAAAGAATAATGCTTTTCGGATAAAAAAATGCTTCCCAAATAAAAAAATAAATTTTTAAATTTTTTTTAGATGCCTCAACAGAAGGATAAAACTGACTCCCTACCCCCTTGAGAAGTTGGGTAAAAATCTCAAAATTTGGGTTGATTTCTTGATAAAGGTTCAAAAGCTGCCCCAAGGGTTCATAAAGGTTCTGGGATGCAAGAATAATTCCAAAAATGCAAAAACAATGCAAAATTAGGTCCAGATTGGAAAAATTGGTGAAAATGATAATAAACCCCATT
>VDFB02075622.1:0-23895 GCA_007258455.2 Sequoia sempervirens | reverse complement strand
TCCCATGATTGATCCACTTCCAACTAAATTGGTTTAACCACTATGGTTCTAGAAGAAAGGATTGTATATAACATTGAGCCTTTTTCCATTAAATACCTAATCTTGAAGCTTGATAAAAAATCCATTTAAACTAGATGGTTTGAATGATAGTATTCTCCTCTTCAATAAGAGTGAGGAAGGAGTCACTGACAAAACTAATCATTAACCAATTGCTAGGGTGAATTAGAAAGATATATCCCCTTAGATAGATATTGGGGGACTGCACGAGCTAGGGTAGCTAAATCATTTAGTAGTAAGAACATAAAGTGCCAAGGCCAATAAATAACCATAATGGACATACCTGTGTAGCTCAAAAGGAATACTGTTGGTATCCAAAAATCATGATGCAAGTAAAGGCATCCATGAATAACATCTCCATGGATTGTATGAAGCGGGGCCTGAAGCCAAGCACTGGAAACATGACAATGATGAGTGACCATTCATTGCAATTGAATAGGCCTTGAAAAAGTCTATCTTGAGGAAAATCTATATTGAGAGAGGCAAGCCCACTCCATGCCTTCCTAAAATAATAATATTATCTAGGATAAACCTAGACTTAATGAAGCCCATCTATTCAAGATGAAAATGACGAGGGAGTAAATGATGGAGCTTTAGAGTCAAAGCTTTGACAATGATCTTATAAGACATTCAACAAAGTGATTGGTATCCAACTATAAATCTCCTCAAGGTCCCTAGCTTTAGGTATGAATTTGACATTCCCTTTGTTAATTAACTTTCCCAAATATTTGGACAAAAAATCTTCAATATAAATCTTGTGTAGGTCACTTCCAAAAATATCCCAAAGGGATTTGTAAAATTCACAATGGAACCCATCCAACCTATGAGTTTTATCATTGGCCCTTATGAACATGAATTCCTTCAAATCCTCTAAGGTGAGGATCTATGCACATAAAATATGGTAGGAATTAGTGACTTGACAAAGGACCATACTGAGGCATTGTTGTAAGACAACCATTCACTTTAGCATATAACCTTGAGTTGCAAATACTTACTCATAGTGTTAGAAAAAGCATTGAAGGATATTAGGAAGCTCTTGCAAAATTTAATTTCCTTCATGAATTCACTTGATGGATGATAAGGAATATTGGGCATGTAAGGAATACAAATTATTTTGAGACTTGATCACCAATTTTAAGCCAATGGATCTTGGCCTTAATTTGTGCCCCTCAAGTTCTGTGAGCATCTACAACTTGCTTTTGGTGGTGGAGTTGAGCCATGCTAAACTATGTGGCAAAACCAAACGACTATGCTTCTAAAGCAGTGCTATCTCGATGGAGTTCCAAGGTGGTAGCCTCATATGATAAATGGTGGAAGTGGGCTAATTGTTATCCACAAATGTGGAGGAAGTAAGTAGTATGGATAATGAAATCATTCAACCATGAAATTCTTTCTTTCAATATAATTTGGAATTGCATGAAATGGTGTATATTAAAATATATATTATAGAATTACCACCACCACCATTCACCATAACCTACTCGAATATATTAAATTATATCTACCATGTGGGTGCAAGATCATCATGGAAAATAGCCCCTTTAAGTGGCAAAAAAATTCATGAAAAATTAGAGTTAGGCAAAACCGGACGTAACAATTTGATTAAGTTATCTTATATTATTTCCCCAAAAATATGTAAAAATAGAATCATAGAAAATTGAATGTGTTTTAAAACAATTTAGTTTTGTTTAAAAAAAAAAAAACTTATTTTAAAAAAATCTAAATTTCAAATGCTAGTATTACTAAATTTCTGTGGAAAATAAGTGTGCTAGGTGTCCTGGCTCTAACCCACCCTAACCACAACAAATGATAATATTTTTTTATAGATTTTAGATATAGGCAGAGGGACTCTGTATGTCCCAATGATGTACATTTTTTGTATTTTTCTTTTAGTAAATAATTACTCATGAATTTTTATTTCAACTTAAAAATATAAAACCTATATGTCTAACAACCTCTCAACCTGGTCAAAACTTCATGAAATTCAATTTTTTCTTTTTAATCCCATAGTATACTTAAGTATAGAATGTGACAACATGTTTTGATTCAAAAAAATGTGATACCCATTTGAAAGCTATAAATATTTTTCACTAGCCTATCAATCAGACTTTGTATGATTCAAAATAGAAAATGAATAATAATTACTTATTAAATTTTCAAAGTAAAGAATAATTTATATTGTAGTGTGGAAAGCTGAGAATCTTTAAAACCATTTTTGTTTCACTCAAATTTGGGTAAAAATTGTCAACCACATACCCATCATTTTGCTACTTTTTGGCCCATCATGATCCCTTCAAGACATACCCATGTAGTAGACAATCATTTCATATTTTTAGGTAGCATAGATTGGGAGTGTTAATAAAAATCATTCTTTGTTGGCAATTGGAAATATTAGCTCACATTGCCACCAAATATTTCGTGCCATAAATAAAATACAATAGAAATTCACACAAAACTTTATCAAATGGTAGCTAAAATTAATATTGAAAAGATTTTACGTGTTATTATTAAGATAAGAATATTAAGGGGGTTATTCTTCTTGATTGAAGGCTTGGAAAAGGCCTTTGATCTATTTGATGTGTATGGCAAGGAATCCATTTTTATAGATGAACTGAACATTTAAGGAATCCATTTTTATAGATGAACTAAACATTTTTTAAAAATATTTCAAGGAGAATTATTTCTTTTTGATGATTGCTTGTGAATGATGGATGCAATTAATTGTAAGGAATTGATAGTGTTTAAAAATAACTCAAAGGGATCTATTGAATCACGAGTCTCATGTTCTCCTTAGTTTGACCCTTAAGCATAATGATTCAATGATGTCATTATATAATGATTGAAGACACTAAGTATGCATACAATGGGTCTAGGATGATGAAGCATCATAATTATGTAATTATGATGTTCTTTGATTCTATTATGATGCTTTCATGTGAATACTCTTCTATTCATAGATCCTAACACTTCAATTTCAAATAAATGAAAGATGTATATAAATACAATTTATAACACACATATCAACACAAATGTGGGCTAGATTGCTTCACAATGACTAGTAGGAGGGAATTAATAATATTTAATTTGAATTTGAATTTAAAAAGTTTAGGGTTTAGATTCATGACCATAAAAGTGACTTGAGTCAATTCCATATTTACAAATCTAATCAAGGGTGCTAAATAGAATATATAGGGATTAAGGTTAACTTTAGGAGATGAGTGATGATGGGACCATGATATGATGATGCCATGGGTGTAATTCATGTAAGATTATGCCACTTGCAAACTTGTTATTGAATAAAAATAATTATAATTGAAATAAAGCCCCAAACATCCCACATTAAAACTTATCTTAATATATTTATCTAAGATTATTCCTCTAATGACCAAAAACAAATTATTTTTTATAAGCTAAAGCCATATGGATGTATGTTTTAGTTTATATTATAGGATAGGATAATATGACACTACCAATATGCTAATCTCTTTCTTGCATTGAGTGTTGGTATGCTGAGTGACCTAAAATTATGAAAATATTATTTTGAACTCATTAATTTTGTTTCTCATATTTGATTTTTTAATATGTACATTTTTAATCAACATGTTTGTTTAACCCAAACAATGTACAAATGAGTTTTTATACATAAAGTTGGTTTAGTTTAATCAATAACTAAATGCCATTATCTTTGGTGGATCATTCCAAAGCTTTTATTCACTATATATAAAAAAAGTTGAAGTTAACCTTTTTTAGAAAGGTAGTACACATATTTTATGTTATTAAATGAAATGACTCATTATAGAATTAATAAATTTTGACATCTACAAAACTAATTTGACTTTGACATATACAATTATTTTATGTTATTAAATGAAAGGGTTCATTATAAAATTAACAATTTTTCACATCTACAAAAGTGATGGATTTAACATCTGCAATAACAAGGAAGAAGTTGATAATAACTATTTTATCATAGTTATTTTAGAATTCACAAAACATTGTCTGAAATACCATTCCTAATTTTAAAGCTTCAAGAAACACTAGTAGTTTGTCACTCATCATGTGTATTTATTTTGTACATAGTGGGTGTGCACTATTTATTATAAATAGTGTATGATATTGTTGAATTGGTTTTATAGAGTTTGGTATTTATTGTAAAGTCCAATATATAGTTGAGCTTTCATATCAAGGAAAATACCTGGTTGGATATCCTAGATGAAGAGAGAGAGAGGGGGGTCTTATAAAACACTTATAAAATAAAACTTTGGTAAAAAATTGTGTTGTACAAGTGATTTCACTGGGAAGAGGATAATTTTAAGTGTTGTTATAGTAATAGGTTATCAAAAACTATTCACATGACTATTTTACAAATGTGGAAATTTGGATGAATGACCCTTATTTTGAAGGTTCATATCTTTATAGACTTTAGCGAAATATTTTTGTGGAGTTATAGAGATATACAATTTTTTTCTTAATTTGCAATAATGATTGAATTTATTTTTATCATAGATTATAAAAAATAAATAAGAATCTGATTAACTTAATTAATAAATATAGAAATAAGACAAAAATTTCTCACAATTCTATTGAAAAAAAATAAAATAAAATTATTTTAATAATTTATATTCTACAAATAATCCATTTTAATTACATAAATTTTATATCAACTGCTATTAGAAAATCATCTACCCTTAATAAGGTGACTACAATAAAAAACTATCTACATGCGCATTCAACCTATGTCCAATTAGAACTATGGAGCAACTTTAAAAAGAGTAAGATTAAAAATCTTTTTAAAAAATAAGATTAAAAATCTAATTAACAAATAAAAATAAGAAAAAGAAAGGATTAGAAATGTCTAGGGTTTGTCGGGTAGCGTCACATTGACAGCTTATAAATACCGCCAATAAGTTGTAGCTACTTTCGTCAGACACATATTTTGCATGCTGTTCTTCTTTGCTCATGCAAGATTCGACGAGGGCTTTTCATTACAGGTAGTCATCTATTTTAAAGGTTTTTTTTTGTTCTTAATATGTCAGTTTTTGTGCTTTTGCTGATTAATGCTGAAAACGGGCTGCATAGGGTTTGTGTTTTTCTTGTCAAACATAGTTGTAAGTTTATGCTTTTCTTGAAAGGGTTTCGTTGTTAATGGAAACTAATGGTCTTGGAGGGTTTTGTATGAGATAGGAAATTTACTAGGGTTTCAGTTCTATTTCAAACCTTTTGCTTCTGGTTTATTTCTGCTTAAAAACTAAGGTTTACGTATTCATGGAATAAGATAAATTATTTTTATTATTTTTCAGAGGTTTTGCTTCTGGTTTATATTTGCTTAGAAAGGAAGGATTACACAGTCCATGGATAAGAATGTAATTGTTTTTTAAAGAGGGTTTGACGTCAGAGTTTTCCATCTAGGTGTTTGTTGAAAATATTTCTCAATATATAATATATTGATGATATTAATAAAGGATACCGCCTTAAGGGAACAAGAAATACACAGTTAAATATTTAATAGAGTTTTTTATTTTTTTTTAATTTGAAAGGAAAGTAGGTTGCCACTATTGGCTTAATCATCGTTTCTCATACCTACGTAGATTTCGGTGGAGGATATGGGCCTCCTTGCACACGGTTTGGCTTGTAATTGAATCACATATTGAGTTTATACTAAAATTAGGGTATACTTATACTAAAACTGCATAATGCTTACCTTAGATTTTGAATTTAGGTTTTAGATGATTTGTTCATATTTTTTTATATTTGTGAAAGTGTTTTAATTAATTTAATTCAATCTTATTAGTTATTAGTTATTTTTTTGTTGTTTGCTATGATATCGAGTTTGGCGGGAACTCCATTGTGGTATATGGGTTTGGTCTTGGTTTTGGCCTTGGGTTTGTCAGGGTATAGAAGGACCCATAAGAGACCTGGGGTGCTTGGGCGGTACTTCGGGCAAACTTAGGATGAACTCGAGCGAGTCCAAGGGGATGTGCTGCCATTGAGCCCCAAAAAAATTATTTAAAACAAAAAAATACTTACAAGCATTAGCTTGCCCTAAAATGAGGGTATAAGACTTTATTCAACTCATTTGACAAACACAAAATAACAAAACTGTATTTTTTTCTTCCAAACTGACCTTGCTTGGTTTTGAAGGTTGGATCATTTTTTTTGGTGGTGAGGGTTAGTGAGAGTTAAACCTACACCAATAAGGGAGAAATAGCTGTGCAAAAAAGATTTAACCATCAAAAGTGAGTGAATCTTTCATTTTTTCAAGTTTTTGAATTTATTTTGAATATCTTTCAAGTTTATTCAAGTTTTTTATTTTTTTTATGTAAGTATTGAATATCTTTTTTGAACTTTTTATGCATAGTAAGGGGTTAAAATGTCAATTATTATTATTTTTAATTAATTAAAGTTGTAGGATTGTCAACTTGTAATTTGTTTGTTTTAGGTTCATACAAAATGATTGGTAGTTCTAGTTCAGTTGGCTCAAATCTAGAGAGTTCTTTTAAATTTGATGCGTCGTCACCACTTTGGTGACATATGACAATGATTGAACAACTTTTTGGTGGTGAGGGTTATCGTTGGTGTCGTAGCCAATGTGGAGCCGAGTATAAGAGCTCGTACTTTCAAGGGAAAGCTCACTTTTGCGCTATTCCTTGCCAAGGAATAAAAGTTTGTCCTGGGCTAAATAAAAAAGGGTTGCCAAAGCAACAAATGATGATGTATATTAAAGAACAAGAGAATGCTGACATGGTATGTAATAGATCAAAGGAAAGAGCACATCCTCTTGCGAAGAAAATCTTGCAGAAACCTCCTAGTGGCTTATTCTAATCGGCTAGCCATCATCCTTTCATGCCATTGCTGCCATCTTCTTGAGAAGAGAATGTTTAACATAAAAGAGGCCCATTGGAAAAGGCCTTGAAGAATGAAGCAAGGGAGGTTGCAGATGAGAGCATTGCTCGTTGGATTTATGCCAATAAGATTCCTTTCAACCTTGTTAGATCACCATATTGGCCGGATATGGTGACAGCCATAAACAATGCACCTTCTGATTATGTTGGTCTTGGGTATGAAAAGATGCGAACTGCCTTATTGGCAGAGGAGAAAGCTTCATTAGAGGCAACTTCTACACGTGACACAACTAGTGGGAGTGACACTCCAATTTATTGTGGTTCAAATGAAATTGAACCAAATGTTGACTTTGATGTTTTTGATGAAGAGCAATATGAAGACTATTAAATATTGATTGGAATTTTTATTGTGTATTTGATATTTTGATTTACAAATAATTGAATTATAAATTTATTAATATTTTTATTTTTGCAAATTATGAATATGAAGTATTTAAATATTTTGTTTATTGACAATTATGAGTATTACTGTTATATATATACCTGTATTCACACCCGTGGGAAAAAAATTGCCACATTATCGTACTTGGTGCTTGTAGTACTTGCACCCATATCGGTGCCTGTACACATACCGTTACTTGCACCTGTACTGGAACCGGTAACTTAGGTTGTTTGCATAGGAAAAGATTTTGGTTTTCGTATACTTACATTTTCAAGGAGTTCGGTACTACCCTAATTGTGTTGTTGTGGTTTGTGCTCAATTGTTGTCCTAAGTGATGCCTTATATTTCAAAGAATTTTTTACATTCAACTTCTGGAATGCACTTTTTTTTTTTTATTAACAAATTTTTTACATTCAAATTCTGGAATGCATTTTGTTTTTTTAATTTATTTCAATGTTAATAATGGCTTCTATTTTTTTTGTGAAAGTTTAAGGGCTTTGAAACTGTAACTTAATCTGTATAATTTATGATAAAATTGCAAGATTTTAGATTTTTCTCTCAACTATTTTTTGGGTATCTGTTTTGTCATTATTACTATTGCTTCAACTTGTATTGAGAAATTTAATAAATTTTACAAATTTCTTGATAAATTTTTTAATCTTACTTTGCATAGGGAATTAATAACTTGTTATATAAGTTTTCATATGCATATATTTGGAGTTGGTCTTAGAATTTTTAATACATCTATAAAACCTCTAAGTTATGTCAAACTGGTATGCTCCCATGCCAATTTCCTTTTCACAAGTTGTTTCAAGGTTATTTTGTATTTATGTGCCTCCCAATTGTGTTGCCACTGTTCCAGCTTTTTGTTCAATGCTGTCAATACCAGTTTCCTAATGATGACAAAGAAATTAGTAATAGAGGTACACTGAAATATCTGTTCCATAAAGGTTCATAAGGCTGCTGAAGGTTTTACAAATGGTCTAACAAGTTAAACGGGCTTGATTGTGGGGGAACTCGATGGTATGTGTGCTTCATCTTTTTGAGTGTCATCTAGATGTAATAAGTGTAAAGTGGACCATTCATTATCATGACAGTAGTTTTTGTGAATCAGTAAAGAATTATGGTTCAATAAAGAAGATTCTGTGATTTCACATAATTGATAATTGTGAGTTACTTGTTCAATGCAGTGGAGGATTTTGTGGTTTGTTTGTGTGTAACCGAATCTGATGAATTTTCTGTAGGAATTTAACTAACGATGCTGATGAGATTTTGCTCAGAGTTTTTCTAGGCAGCAACACTTTACTCCTAGTTATGCTTCTGGTGATCATACGTTTTGTAGGTATTAGCTGTTCTATTTTATGTTATTTTAATGCTTTAACTTTAATTCCCATTTCTTTGCCGATGTTTTAAGGGATGTCATTGTGGTAAGATGCTTGCTTTAATGGCTTTTCTTTGTAGGAAGTTGTTCATAATGACATTGTTTGGTAAGAGGCTTGGTCTAGTGGCTTTTCCTTTCAAGACATTTTAATTCTTCACTGTTGACCTCACGATGCAGGAAGATGTAAGGGATGTTATTATGGTAGTGCGATCTTATTGTTATGGCATATCTCAATGTTGAATTATGGCTATTCAATTTCTAATGCATCCTTTAATTGCCTCTTAGAGGTCTTTTCAAGCTAGGACTTTTGTTTCTTCTTCACAGATATGGTTTTTCACTTTTAGCTAACTAGGTAGCATTCTTCAATTACTAGTGTTTCGGAACCAACAGGTCCTGAGTTGATGTTAATTTGTTCATAATGACGTTGACTTTTCTTCCTAAGACCTTCAAAGTCTTTAATTGTTGCGCTCATGCTTTTGGACCTTTTTAATCTGTTCTATTTTTACCATGAAAACACAGTTCTTTGCTTAAGTTACATATAGATTGAAAATTTCTGTTGCGGTGTCTCTAAGGTGCCGCTGACACAGATTCTTGTCATAATGCAGGTTATATCTAAGGCTTTCTTTCGAAGATGCAGATCTTTGTGAAAACCCTTACTGGTAAAACCATTACTCTGGAAGTTGAGAGTTCAGACACCATTGACAATGTTAAAACCAAGATCCAGGACAAAGAAGGTATTCCACCAGATCAGCAGAGGCTTATCTTTGCTGGAAAGCAGCTTGAGGATGGACGGACCCTTGCGGATTACAACATCCAAAAGGAATCCACACTCCACCTGGTTCTCCGTCTCAGGGGAGGAATGCAAATATTTGTTAAGACTCTGACTGGAAAGACCATTACCCTTGAAGTGGAAAGCTCGGACACAATTGACAATGTGAAGGTCAAGATTCAGGACAAGGAGGGAATCCCCCCCGACCAGCAGAGGCTCATTTTTGCTGGAAAACAGCTTGAAGATGGTAGAACGTTAGCTGATTATAACATTCAGAAGGAATCTACCCTCCATCTTGTGCTTCGTCTGAGGGGAGGTATGCAAATCTTTGTCAAAACCCTCACTGGGAAGACTATCACACTAGAAGTTGAGAGCTCTGACATCATTGATAATGTGAACTTTGCAGGAAAACAAGAAGATAGTTGTACTCTAGTGGATTATAATATTCAGGACTATGCACAAATTGGATTTGTTGACAAGGCTTTCGAAACTTTCAAGCAAATGCAAAGGACAGGTGACATGTATGCAAAATGTGGAAGCATAGACAAGGCACGTGAATTGTTTGACGATATGCCTCGAAGAGATGTGGTCTCATGGACTGCAATGACTGCAGCGACTGCAGCATGTTCTTTGTCTTCGTGGTGGAATTTAGATTATCGTTTGGTCTGGTGATGTGGTTGAATTCAATTCTGTAAACGGTCTAGAAACTAGATAAATTTCGCTCATGGACTTATTACAGTATCATGTGTCATGGTCTGTTATTAGCCAGTTCTGATAGTTGAGTCGGCAAAAGTGAGAACTGGTGTCCTAACTTGCTAGGCTAGTGCGAGATCTGAAGCTTTTTATTCTTTAGGCATGGTTAAAGAAGACTTTTAAATGGAATCTGTTTATAATTTGTTTTTTTAAGTTGTTCTGTCTTGTCTAAGCTATTGTGGTTTGTTCTATACATGTGCATTGTGCATACTAGCAAAAACAATGATCTTTGCAAGTTAATGTAAGGGCTGTATAAAATGTTTTAGAATCAGGTTCTTTACTTGGACCATGTTTAATTGTTATGAACCAGATGTTGTA
The DNA here is from genome assembly GCA_007258455.2 of Sequoia sempervirens. NCBI lineage: Eukaryota > Viridiplantae > Streptophyta > Pinopsida > Cupressales > Cupressaceae > Sequoia > Sequoia sempervirens. The sequence goes on along the minus strand of VDFB02075622.1, from coordinate 13,333 downwards.
TATGTGAAATGTGATTTGGGATCTTTGTCTCAACAAGATGGATTTATAGGCTAATGATGTTCGTTGTGGTATGTGATTCATTTTTAGACACTTGTATTGTTCTGAAAAAGGATACTCAGTTGTTAATGTTCTGAAGTAACCCTGTATCTGTTGGAAAATATCTTGTTTGAGTATGATTCAATTTTGTCTAATGCCAGACAGATTTGGCTCTGTACTAATCTGTATATATTCTCTTAGATTAACTATGGGAAAATATCTTGTTTGAGTATGTTCCAATTTTGCTTAATGCCAGATGGATTTGGCTCTGTACCAATCTAAAGATATTCTTTTAGATTAGCTGTGCGGTAATTGTCTGTACCTTGATTAATTTGCTAGTAAGTATTGGAAATATGTTTTCGTGTAACATTTATGTGGTTTGCATTTTTATTATGAGTGAATTATTAGTTCCTTTTTGGACTACAGTATTGGCTGGTAGGATATGAGATGTGTTAAAATTGATTTTGCAGGGAAAAAGTGTATTTATTGTTTATTAATTTGAGTATGTTTTATGGAGGCAGTTTAGATTTTAAGTTCTGCAGTTGCCTTAAATACAATACAATCGTTTGTTTAATAAATTCTCATTTTGGACCAGAGAAGAGTATAGACAGAGCAAAGATAGAAAGAAAGCCCCGAGTTCCCAAGCACGTTCAGGCTTTGAGATGACATAGGGGAAGGTGAAGATGATCTTGAGGCACTATCGTGCTTAGGCCTTTATCCTCAATATTTGAAAACTGAGCAAGGAATAAACTTGGAGCTGTTTGTCGGTGTTCCATTGCTTGTCTGTTTATTGTTGGATTAGTTGTCATTGAGAAGACATAGTTGTCATTGATGTCAAAAGTCAAAATACATAATGTGATTAATGTCGAAAGTGGCATAAGAAATGGGTGTTGCTATTTAAGATATGAGATTTTAGATAGTCATTCAACAAGATAAATTTAAGAAGATGTTGGGCATGCATGGTAGATTAAAAGATCTTTTGAGTCGATATTAAAGCTACAGATTGGTGTCATTAAAGAAGTCGACCCTTAAATTTGAAGTAAGTGCAGGTCATGAAGCTATTCGGCCAATGCATAAAGTAAACACCAATAAAGGAGAGAGCATATACAAACATCCTAGTATAATGACGATTTATGTTGCCAATATTGTGAATGGCGTGAAACTTTGAAGGCTTTGTTACAATGCGATAGCATAGAAAATTGGAACCATGAGATCTAAATCATGATACAGCAACAAAGACAGAGAACAATTATTAAAAACTCATATAAGACGAGTAATATAAGACAAAAATCAGAAAAGACATGTTTAAAGAATATATTAATAGCCGCAAATTACCAAATATTGTGGGCCGATCAGCAGTTATAAAAGAAGACAAATACAAAACAAAACATTCAAATAAAACAAAATAACAAATCAAATAAGAACTATCAAATAAGACAAATTTGTCTTATCCACTTTGTATTATTCACCTCGTCTTATTCACAAGAAAAGTGCAGCGATGAAGATAAATTACCATTGTTTATATTAATTATAAACAATAAAAGGCAACAAACTTCTATAAGGAGACATGACTATTCTTGAAGGAAGACTATGGGCAGCGATTAGTATTTGCAAAACAATAGCGGCGCAAATTCATTAAGATATGCAATTTGAACATTATATGGAACATTCATTTAATAATAAATATAATTATTGTTTTGATAAGTTGTCTCTATTGGAGAAGGGACTTCATGTGTGAAAAGGTATGTCTTTTAAAGAATAAATACATCTCTTAGAAAGATATAAAATCATCGTGTAAAGTTGTGAAAAAAGTGTTAAGAGTAAGTGAGTTAAAAGAGATATATCATTCAAAATTCTAGAGCAGACCTTGAGAAGAAATATTTGAAGGAAAATTGTGGAAATATCTCATTGTCCATATGCAGATTTGAAAAGGGAGCAACCAGAAGATTCATGGAGATCATTCATTTATATCAATTAAATGAGGAAAGTAAAGGATAGAAGATGCATTAGAAGATGCATCATACAAGCAGCAACAGGTATAAGTAGAAGGATATATATATTGAAGGAGAAGCAATGAAGAAAAGAATATGCAAACATATGTGATCATGAGAATACATTTATGATCAAGTTGTAATGAAGAGGTGTGTTTATTTAGAGTTGTCTCACTTTTCAAATAGATGCATCATTTCATGAGATCGCTTCTCTTGATAAAGATATATAAAGAGTTTTTTAAAGTGCGATAGAGGTGTGTGTTGAGTGTGAAAGATAAAACAAATACATACCAGGAGATAAAGGGCAGTTCCTAAGGAGTTTACATGTAGATTTTATGAAGTGAAGAATATCGGAGCAGAATTTAAGATGAACATATGCAGAGATGGTAATCAATTTTATAAGGAGATTGTGATAAGTTTTGTGGTAGATATATGATCACCATTATAGTATATTGGAGACTAGAATTATAGCAGAATTTAGAGGAGAAATTGAATGAGGGGTTGGTGTCTCTAATGGGCTGGTGCTCACAAATTGAATGAGCAGTTGGTCCCTTTAGTAGGTTGGCGTCTACAAAATTTGTAAAGAGTTTATATAAGCAATATTTTGCCATGGTTTTCTTTCGTAAGGATTTCCACGTAAATCATGTGTTCTACTTGTATTGCGTAATTGTTTCATCTTATGTTGTGGTTATTATGCAACTGATATATTTATGGTATTAAGTTTTAAAAAGTAAAGATTGTTGTTATACTGATTCACCCCCTACCAGACCCGACCTCCACCCTAGTATAACCGTGTGCTCATTTATGCCATCATTGTGGTTGTCAAATATACAGGGCCCAATTGTTAAAGTTGTTGAGATCATTAACAATTGCCAAACATTAGCTGACTAAGTTGATTCATCCCCCATGATGAACGAGAGATCTGATGCTTTTTGTGATTTCCTGGCAATAGAGTTTGGGAATTGTTAGAATCTGTCAGCCACATATCTTTTGTTTGCTGAAAATGCCTGAATGCCTGGCAAATAATGTTCTATGTTGGGAATCTGAATTTGGACCAAAGAAGAGAATGGATAGGACCAAACAAAGAAAGCCATGAGTTCCCAAGCACATATGATCAGGCTTGGGGAAGGAGAAGATAATTGGGAGGTGCTATTGTGCTATTGGGAGGTGCTTTTATCCTCAATATATGAAAACTGAGAACAAACTTGGAGCTGTTTGTAGGTGTTTCATTGCCTGCCTATGTCATCATTGTGGTTGTCAAATATATGGTTACGCCCAATCGCTGAAGTTGTTGAGATCATTAACAATTTCCAAATTTTAGCCTGCTAAATTCCACATTGTTGTCCATCCTTTATGAATGATTAAGTTGATTCATATCGCATGATGGGCTGGAGATCTGATGCTAATGTGATAACTGCTTTCACTGCCGCTTTGGTAAGTTGGTACGCCCTGGCAAGAGAGCTTTGGGAACTGCCATAACATGTCAGTCGTGTATCTTTTATTTGTTGAAGTGGCTAAATGCCTTGCAAATAAATGTTCTTTGTCAGGAATCCTGGAGTACTTTCCCAAAGAAAACTATTTTTCTCGTATTCGAATGTGGTTTGTTCCTTATCTTTCGGTTATGGATCACAGGAGGATGTTCTTTGTTAGGAATCCTGGAGTAGTATCCCAAAGAAAACTGATTTTCTGGTATTCGAATGTGGTTTGTTCCATATCTTTCGGTTATAGATCATAGGAGGCGGTTTGTTCCATATCTTTCGGTTATAGATCATAGGAGGCGGTTTGAGGTATAGACGTTGATATCATGTCTGTCAAACGTGACTATACCATACTAGCTACCGGATAGTGGTAGAGGTGTGGCAGTGGTTCATGGTCGTTACATAGGTAGGCCCTTTGTATTGTTTAAAGTTTGGTCCCCAGATTGTGTGCCAGTTTACTGCCATTACATATTTTCAGATGTATTTTTGTATGTTACATGGGGATGCATATCTGTCTTCTCCGAATGGTATCTCGGGATGGCATCCACTGTAATTAAAACCTCTTGTTATTTACACAGTAGGAGTGTAATGAAAGACACCTTCAATATTTACCATTCTTGTAATTTAATTTTTTTATAAGTTGTGCAATAACACGTTTCACTTTTGATCTTTTAATATGCCTTACAAGATCATTATTGGTAAGTTGAAGATTTAGTAACCGAGCCTTGAGGTGCATGATATCAAACTTCAACTTCTAAACGCCCTCAAATTCTTGCAAATGCTCATTTTCTAATCTCTCAACAACATTTGTTAATCTCCTTTTCTTTTGACGATAAAATCTTCTCATCTTTTAATTCCTCTTCTAAGTGGTTAATTGTAGTCTTCCGTTGTTTTACTACAGTTTCAGCAGTTCCAACTAGTGCTTTTGTATTTGGAAGTTGACCATCCATGCTTTTTTCCTCACCCCCAGTACTCTTACATGTTAACACCCCCCTGGTATTCCTTTTCATGATCTTCTAACTTTCTTTTCGTATCTTTTACTTTAGGCTTTTGAGCAGCTGCTCCCTCATCAGTTCTTAGGACAACACCATCCATTTCTTGGATAGAGTTTGTAATATCTTCAATACTTTTATGTAGATTTGCAGCCACTTTTTTCTCAGCTTTGAGAGTGTCTTTCTCATTAGATAATGTAGATGTTCCTTTTAAATAAGTTGTTCACAAAACTTGTCCACCTTTACACATAAAACTTTCATGTCACCACCTAACTGATTCTTGTTTCTGCACTAACATCTCATATTGCCTTCTTTTCATCCATTTCCAATTCTATGTGTTCCGTGGAATTCTTATGTTCAAGAATCTTTGAATTCACTTGTTCAACTCCACTTATAGCATCATCTCTCACTTTCTTTGCCTACATAAATTCTTGTGCAGTACAAAACCTCTTCAATTTGTCCTCTCGTGCATTGCCATTTGCCCATTGCACATACTGCACATGCACCTTCCTTAACTTCTCAAGAGCACAAAGGATCTCTTTAGTCAATACATTATCAATCTCACTCACTCTTCTCTTCTTCTTTTCAAGTGTTTTCATAGAAGATTCATTTTTCATTCCATGCATTCTAGTATTTGCTGCCTCCGGTTCCGCATTGCCATTTTCCCATTGCACATACTACACATGCTCCTTCGTCAACTTCTCAAGAGCAAAAAAAATCTCTTCAGTTAATACATTATCTCTCATTCAATTTGGTTTTATTCTTTTCAAGTGTTTTTAGAGTAGAGTCCTTTTACATTACATACTTTCTAGTACTTGCTACTCGATTTCTGCGTTGCCATTTTCCCATTGCGCATACTGCACACGCACCTTCCTCAACTTCTCAATAGCAGGGAGAATCTCTTCAGTCAATACATTATCTTTTATCTATCTCATTCAATGTGGTTTGCATAAATTTTGAAGGTGAACTTCATTACATTCTTACTATGTACTAAACAAAAGTTCTTCATTATGTTCATACTTTCTAAATATATAATTGCATGTGGGAAAACACTGGGTGTCTAATCAAATTGAGTTGAGGGGTGACAAACCAATTGGGTTGTTACTGCGTTAATCATAAAAGGTTTTGATTACATTCATATTGTTTTGTAAAAGTGCAAGTTGCAAAACACTCAGTGTTATTAAACCTACAACCGATATACTCTTGTGAAACCCTCTACATGTAAGAGCCTAATTGGTTAGTCACCCCTTAGCTCAATTTGGTTAGTTTTATGTATCCCCCACCTGCAATTCCTCCCTGTGCTCTTCACCCTTTAGGTTTGTGCATGCATAATGAAATAACTCATAACATAGTGTTTTCTATTGTCACATGAAATTGCACCTTGTTGAACACAAAGTTCAACATTCCAATGACACAATGGTAACAACCTCAAGGTGTGGGACCTTTGCGCGTATGAGGTTAAATCTTCGGAGAAGGTTGAATTCCTCTTTTGATCCAAGTACAATGTGTTGGTCCAACCCAACACATGAAAACCTGCCACTATCCTACTCTAATAGCTCACAGGGGAAAATGGGAGAAAAAAAGCATGAAGGGGAAATGGAGATGGTACACCAAGATGGAAAGTTGTTTCTTCCTAGTTGAGATTGCACAACACATTGAAGAGGGACAAGGTGACTCTCTCAAATCTCTATTTCGTTGATTCCCAAATGCAAGAATAAAGGTTAGGGTTTCACATGGTGCTGGAAGGAAAATATATTCTCAAGAAATAATTGTAAATGATTTAACTCAAACATACATGCATGGAAAGTGAGAAAAAATACTTAGATATGAAGGTAATGAATTGACACAAGCATAAACAAGTTGAGAAGAGGAAATCTTGATCAATTTCATTGATGTAGAGGCAAAAATCCAATCTTTAAACTTGCAGAGTCTAAAATACAATGTTTGCCAAAGAAAAACCTTAGAGGAGCCAAAGGAATAACCCTTTGAATGAATATAATTCTTGTCTTTATAGACAGGCATAACTTGGAACAAAAAATTAGACCCTAACCCTAAATAGGGTTAGCAATGAAGTTTGTGCGTGAAAGAATGGAGCCATCTTGTGAAAATCATGATTAGGGCATGGATCCATCAAAAAAAGGTCAACAATCTGCAATAAATGGGCATGAGTACCCATGAAATCCACCTGCAAAAGTCATGGCGAGCAATAAATGTCATCAGGTTGAAGTCCATAAATCAAAATAGGTTGCTCAAAAGTTAGATTAAGCATTCATGGCGTCGCCCAAAAAACACGTCAAATCTGCTGAAAGATTGAGGCATCAGGCCTGAAAGAAAACCTTTTCTTATGCATTAAATGGTTTGGAGTCATTAAACAACATCTTTGTTGGGGATCAAGCGTCAGGACTACTTCATACTTTATGCTTCGTTGTCATTAGACCATTGGGGATCAAACTTTAGGTGTTCATCATACTGCATGCTTAGAAAAAGCAAGAAGGAAGAAAGTAGCAAGAGTGAACTGCGAAGTCTGAAAAGGTCACCCTTTTTAGGCTTCAAAGGTTGGGAAGGAGGCTTACACCTAGAACCTCTTACAATAGATTTGGGGTTTGTGTTTTGATGTTGATGATGGAATCACACCTACTTTCAAAGAGATTCCACTCAAGGATAACCCTAGAGATCTCAATGCAAAGGAGATTGAAATCTTGCAATAGGGCTATCATAGAGACTGAATGATAGCTAATGAGGGGTTCACCACCAAGTGTAAACTTGGAAAAGACAATGAATTGAAAAACATTGTGTGATATGCAAGATGACCTAGAAAGATGAATAAAATGTAACAGAAAGCTATGAAATTGAAAGTGTGCACCTAGAAGATTGAAGAAGGAAAAATGGAAGTCTAGATCATTGAAAAATCTGCTATTGATGCTAATTGGGACTCATTCGCCAAGTTGGGCGAATCAATCTAGTTTCTGGGAAAATGTGCAAGAACAGATTTTAACCAAAAGGGTATCTGGATCTATAAAAATCTTTGTTAGGCTTGTATAGTGGGACTCATTCGCCAATAGTGGCGAATCAGTCCACTTTTTCTTTTCCGAAAATTCTAAATTGGATTCTGTTGCTCTTGGTATGCTCTTCTCTTTTTGATTGGTTTCTAAATCCAAAATTGCAAAATGCCACTTATAGACCTTCTCCAAGCTTCTCCAAGGCTTGATGACAACTTTAGAGATTTTGAGGACTTGAAATTTTTTCTCCACCTTTGCTTCTTGGTAAATCTGCAACCTAGCCTTGCAAATCACACACAAGAAGAGGGAAAAATGTTGTGGGGGTTAATGAATAGGGGCTTTCCATGGTCAAACCCCTTGTTGGTAATTAAACCTTGAAATGAAAGCAAATATGAAAAGAGAATGATGAATAAACAAAAGATAATGTTGCAACTCACCAAACCCTAGCATAAGGTGCTGCAATGATGCTTGAAATGGTTGCAATGGATGTGGTTCTTGACTCTAACTTGAAGGGGATAGATCTTGCTTGAAACACTTGCTTGGATCATAAACTCTACATCACAAATTTTTAGCACAATAACAAACATGAAGAATGCAATCTTTGACATGATGATTGGCACTTGAAGAATTCTCTTGAATGCTTATTGCTCTTGAGAACTCTTGAATGCTTGTAAAATTTGTTAGGTGAGAATATGAGTGAAAGAACCTTGTATTTATACTCAATTACACAAGAATTCCCGAAATTACAACACTACAAGTTGACATTAGATCTAGGAGAATAAAATCCTGCCAAAAATTTGAATTAAATTTGAATTTTGGTCACACGTGACTCATTTGCCTAAGGTGGTGAATGAGTCCCATCACACATAATGTATGGGACCAAAAATGAAAAATTCCTAGAAATGTGTGAAACCTACATCGGGGCCAAAAAGACCTAGGTGGGACTCATTTTCCCAAGGTGGCGAATGAGTCCCAAACACTAAATCTGGGCCACACAAGCCAAGAACACCTGAATTATGATTGGTCAATAATTGGCGTCGGGATTATCCTCGAAAAGATGTAATAAATGAGGCTTGTGGATGCAAAATAGGGCCAATTAAAGCATAAGAAAGCCCAATTATTAATGACAAGCCTAGAGGAATGCAAAAGTGTGTTACAACACTTTACAACACTCCAAATAAGGCAAGATTAAAGTTGATTATGATTAAAATGCTGAGCTTATTTGATAAAACCCTAGAAAAGTGTGAAAATGTGTTACTTCACAACACTTTTGCAAGACACCATTAAAATCCTATTAGTTCACAAGGGCCCAAGACCTAATATGAATGTGTTATCCACATTGCAACAGTAAATCAAGGCAAATTAAGCCAAAATCATAAGGAGGGTCCAAACAAGTCAGAAAAAGTAGAAGGGTTACTTTTTCGGTGACTCCATTTAGCCCCCACTTTAGTGAGAGGATGAACTTGCTTCAAACTCACAATAAAGTAGACTAACACACATCAAGAGGGGTTCCAATGCACCAATGCTAGCAAGGCGAGACGAAAACGATCAAGAGGGGTGATCAAGCCCCCAAGATCAAGATCCTAGAACAAACTAACATGAGCACAAAAGAACACATGTGAGAATGATATAATGAGCAACGACAAGGCCAATCATACACTGCCAAAGATGAAAGAGAGAAAAGAGCGAGATAAAAAGAATTGGATCAAGCTTCGACCGTTTGTCCATCCTGATGTGGATCAGATCTAGTTTGTTTGTCTGAAATATGCATACTCACTCTGAGGTGATGAAACTTCTGGTTGTCCATCGAGTGAGAGGTCCTAAAAGGTGAGAAACATACATTCATGGTTGGTATGCACTCACACACACACAAGTGGCTATGGGGAAAGTCATGCCTTAGATTGGGCTTCCCGCTCAACCATACCAAAGTTATACCTCCTGATAACTTTAATAAGGCGCCACACAAATGATTTTCTAGCTTCATGAGGAAAGAAAAACTTCGTATGCTCGAAGCTCATGAAAAAATAGGATGGCACTACAGGCATGCAAGCTGTGTTATGCAAGGTGGACATATAACAATAAATGAAAAATGCAACATGCAAAGAATGTTCAAAGGAGTCTTGCTTAGTTCATGCGAGGTCTTTAGCTTAGGGAACATTGTTCCTAATGTCTCCAAGAAAGGACCAATCAGAGAATAGAGAATTCACAACTTAGGGGATGCAGTGCATCACATCAAGCCACTAAGAGGAAACCTATATGCTAAGAAAGATCACACTCCTGAAGGACATTACACCCAATGTCATCCACAAAGCGAAAACACATTGTATGAAGTAAGAAGGCTGCACCAAGAACCGAGAAAAAGGAAAATGCAAAAGAATAATGCCAATATATGCCCCCACTTTAAATAAATTGCTAAACACCATATTGTGAGCAATTAATTTAAAGTAGCAAATGAAAAATGCTAACAAGAAGGAAGACATTAGAGCCAACTTGGAAAGCCCTATGCCAAGTCATATGTTTTCGAGTAAAGCTATGTCATATGAGAGAAAAAGAAAAGAAAGGGGTTGCCCCCAAAATGAAAAAACCAAACACATAAGGGATCTATGGATTTGGGGTCAGTATGTTCTTTGCTAGAATGTTTTTAGAGAGCTTGGAACTATCATCATCCCCCAAATACACATAGAACTGGAAGAATGACACAAAAAGAGCAAAGACAACGGAAAAACTTTTGGGTCAACATGGAAGAAACATGAATGTGTCAATGCCTTGCGTCATCCTCAAAAGGAAAACATAAAGCAAAAGAGAAAATGAAAAGGAAAAAGAAATCCTTTTGGGTCAACATGAAAGAGACATAGGGTGTCTTGACGCCTTGCGTCATCCCCAAAAGGAAAATACAAGACAAGAGAGAAAATGAAAAGGAAAAAAAAGAAAAGAAAGCCTTTTGGGTCAACATGGAAGAGACATAGGGTGTCTCGACGCCTTGCATCATTCCCAACGAGAAAAAGAAAAAGATAAAAAACATAAAAAAGTGAAAGAGATACACGACATAGAGAAGAATGAAGTTACAAATAGAGGAATGTCACAAAGAGAGACAAAACATCAAACAAAACATTATAGGGGATCACATTACGCACATGCAATCACACAAAAAAAGAAAAAGAAAAAGAAAAAAATCAAAATACTAGTAAGGAAAATGCGAGTCAACCTATGAGCAGGTCATCCACCTCTCAATCCCAGTCTGTATAAGTGGAAAGTGAACAACGCAGCTAAGGGACAATGACAAATGCATTACTAGGGAAAGGCTATCAATTGCTTGCCCCCATTGAGTGTGAGACAAGAATGAGCTAAGGTAGGTTATGGGAAAGGTCATGTAATGGTGAGAATAGAATATTCTACAACTATTACATGACAAGGGCCGGTGAAACAATATTAAGCTAGGCAATAATGCGATGACAATCATTGCCATCAAAGTGAAAGTTTTTCAATACTATCTGGAATGCATGACATTCATCGATACTGTGTTCGAGAATTTGATGATATGCATAATGTGGGACTTTTGCATATTTAGGATATAGTATTAATCTATTCATGGGTGGTAATGTTATCAGTCCTTTGTTCAAAAGCAATTGTAGTTTCCTTTCACTTTCGGATGGCGGATGAAGGGGTTGTAATTTTTGTAATTTTTAAGGCCTCTTGCGTTTGCTAGATTCACCAACTTCTCTAGATGGGATTAGGGCAGGAGGTCCTGAGATGATCTCATCCTTATCCTTGTCATTGTTATGAGTCATTGGTTGTTCCTTAGGAAGAAAGAGATTTAGATCGAGAGGGGAATCAAAGATCACCATACCATCACTTTGAAGCCTTAGATAGTCTCTAGGAGGCTTGTTGTTATGAGAGGGATCTTGATAGCTTAACCCCTTTGTATTTTCATCAACTGGTTTTTTCTCTAGGAGTTGATGAATTTCATGTTCACTTGTTGTATCACATCCTTGTTTACTCAAGATTGTGAATCCTTTTCCATATGTTTCTTCAAGATTAATAGGAGTGTTGGTTACTTTATTATCATAGAATGGTTGAGTGTTTGCTTGTTTAGAGGAACTAGATTCATTTGCTGTAGGGATCTTAGGTTCAACTTTTGTTTCAGGATGTAAGTAACCAAACATCTCAAGAGGTGGTATTGTAGGAAGATCTTGTTGTTTCATGGATGGATAGAAGTATGTACTAGCTTCAAGGTTGTTAAGACAATTGTTTAGGAACCTATTCATGCTGTCATCATCTTCTCCAATGATGTCAACATCACGAGGAGGACATGCATTAGGAGTTGAGTGAGCTTGAGTGAGTTCAATGTCATTAGGGTCATTTCCAAAAGCACAACTTGACACATCCACTAAGTATTTTAATGACATCCAAAGCTTGTTAAAGCACATATCCATAATACAAATTTCACATTGTAAACTATGCAACAATGTTGTAAATGCAATTTTGATTTTAAGTAATGCACAAGTTGAATGAATTTAAGCTAAATGCAATGAAACAAAAAGTATGCAGACTAAAACAGAGAGATAATAACAACAAACATAGACTCAGAAAATGAACTGTAAATGCTAGAAAATGTAGTGAAAAATATGCAGAGGGACTGATTCGCCCTAGGTGGCGAATGAGTCCAGGTACTAATTTTTTTGAAATTTTTCTAAATTTTTGAATTGAATTTTATGAATTTTATGTTTTTTGATGCAAATCTAAGATGTAAATGTAAAATTTTACTAATTTTTGATGAAATTAGATGCAACAATGCAAGCTATATGAGCTTTCACTAATGCAAGAATTGAAACCCTAGAATGCAAATTAACCAATGAAAAAATTGATGCAATGTTAATGCAAGCTAAATCTATGATGTAAATGCACCCCAAATCAAAATAATGATGTCCTAAATGCAGGTTCACCAAAATGGAACCTCTTAAAATGGATTTGGGTTTTGTGTTTTGATGTTGATGATGGACTTACACCTACTTTCAAAGAGATTCCACTCAAGGATAGCCCTAGAGATCTCAATGAAAAGGAGATTGAAATATTTCAATAGGGTTGTCATAAAGACTGAATGATAGCTAATGAGGGGTTCACCACCAAGTGTAAACTTGGAAAAGACAATGAATTGGAAAACACAGTGTGATATGCAAGATGACCTAGAAAGATGAATAAAATGTAACCTAAAGCTATGAAACTGAAAGTGTGCACTTGGAAGACTGAAGAAGGAAAAATGGAGGTCTGGATCACTAAAAAATCTACTATTGATGCTAATTGGAACTCATTCTCCAAGCTAAGTGAATCAATCCAATTTTCAAGAAAATGTGTAGGAATAGATTTCAGCCAAAAGGGTATCTAGATCTGTAAAAATCTCTGCCAGCCATGTACAATGGGACTCATTTTCCAATAGTGGTGAATTAGTCCACTTCTACTTTTCTTGAAATTCTAAATTGGATTTTGTTGCTCCCGGTCTGCTCTACTCTTTTTGATTGGTTTCTAGATCCAAAACTGCAAAATGCCACCTGTAGACCTTCTCCAAGCTTCTCCAAGGATTGATGACAACTTTATGGATTGTGAGGACTTAAAATTTTTTCTCTAGCTTTACTTCTTGGTAATCTGCAACCTAGCCCTACAAATCACACACAAGAAGAGGGAAAAATGTTGTGGGGGTTAGTGAATAGGGGTTTTCCTTGGTCAAACCCCTTGTTGGTAATTAAACCTTAAAATGAAAGCAAATATGAAAAGAGAATGATGAATGAACAAAAGATAATATTTCAACTCACCAAACCCTAACAATAAGGTGCTGCAATGAT
>VDFB02075621.1:0-12819 GCA_007258455.2 Sequoia sempervirens | reverse complement strand
CAAAAATAGTTAAATTTCAAGTTTCTCAGTTTTTAGATGTTTTTACATTTTTGGATACCCTTTTCGTCATAATGAAATTCCCAATTGATAGTTTTTATTTTCTATTCCTGGGTGGAAAGATATTGCAGTTTTAGTTTCCCAGATTTGCACCTAAAAATCTTTCGAGTTAGATTTGAGGCACTTAGAGTTCCTAGATCAGCCTCGAAACTTGCTGAAATCGGCGTAGCAAATTTTGTGCGCATTCTTGACTTTGAGACCTTTGCAACGGTTCAAACGGTTCACAAATCAGAGCCCCGAATCAAAAGTTATGGCCCCAGGAAGTTGGCGCACTTTCTAGAAGATACAATTGCAAATGTTCTTTGGAAATTTTAACTTCAAGTTGTAATTTTCAGCGCCAAACCACCTAAACTCAAAATTGAATGTTGTTTTGGCTCCAAACTAAAGGGGAGCTCTATTTATGGGCGGGTTTCTAATTTTTGGGCAACTTTTTGGGGACAGCTTGCATATTGCGAAAGGGTTATTCTATAGCTTTCTGTAACTTGCATGTGTTGTAGAACTTGGGGATTTGAGATCCTCTACATGTAAGAAGCTCCATTTTCTGATTAATAAAATTATTCTCTTGATTGTGGGTTATTTACTAAGTCTCGGGTTGCACCCTCATCAAATCTAATCATGTATTGTGGAAATTTTAGAGTTAAAAAGTTTAAATAAATAAATTCATTGGTGATTTAAATAAGACAATATATACTTTTTAAAAGTTTACAATTAAAGTCACCTTATGGCTCTAACTATAAACCAATTCTCAAATTTCATCTATTAGCAAATTGGTAAATATTTACAACTAAAACTCATTGATAGAAACTACAAGGATCTACAATTTTTCATGTTGATCTCTCCAATATCAAGTTCATGGACTTTCTCTAGCTTCACCAAATATTGATATTGTCTTTGTATCTTATGATCTCCATTCCCAATATGTACCTAGCTAAAGTTAGATATTTCATCTCAAACTATTTTAACAATTAATACTTCAAGTTAGAGATCAAACCCTTATCATTCCAAAAATAACACACCATCTACATACAATGCAATAATGATAATGTGACCATTATCATTCTTAAAATAAACAAAATGATTGGATTTAGACATATGAAATCCCATACTCAACACAAAGGTATCAAAATTTTTGTACCACATCGTAGGATATTATTTTAGACTATAAAGAGTATTCTTGAATTTAAAAACTATATTTTCTTTACCTTTGACAATGAAATTCTCTAGTTGTGACATATAGATTTCCTTCAAATTACCATGAAGGTTCAATGTTGTCTTCATATCTATCTACTCAAATTCTAAATTGCAAGTTGCGAAAAGTGATAACAAGAATCAAATGGATGTCAACTTTTCTACAAGAGAGTATTTCACTATAGTCTTGATTCTGTCCACCTATGAATACCCCTTCATGACCAATTGTGCTTTATGATTCTCAATACTTCCATCAAGACCACATTTTTTCTTGAATACCCATTTACAACCAATGAGTTTATTTCTTATTGGAAAAGGTACAAGATTCCAAGTGTTATTTTTGTTCAAATCAGCTATCTTTTTATTTGTGACTTTCATCCAAAAGTCTATATCATTCATATACCCATAGCCTCTTTTGCAGTCCAAGGCTCATCAATTTTAATGCTTAATAAAATAAAAATACAAGTGGAATATAATAATGAATAACCAAACCTTTTTAACTATCACCAAACTCATGTAGACCACCTCAATGTTTGAGGTTGAGGTTGTTTTTCTTGAAAATTTTCAAAGCTACTAGAACTCTAGTCATCATTAGGTCCAATAGGTATACCTAGTTCATTTTTCATTAATAGGTACAACATGAAATGTATCATTTTCCTTCTCTTCTTTCCTTGGCTATAGGACAACATAAGATGGATTCAATGTTTTGAAAATCACAATTCTATTATAGAGAATATTCTTAGCTGGTAGATAACAAATCTTGTGCGCTTTCACATGGACACCATAGTTGAGGAAGATAAACTTAACTATCATGTTCTCCATATAAGACATCTTCTCATTTGAAATATGTGCATATGCCTCAAAACCAAATAATACAAGATGTGTCATTGAAGGATTCTTTCGTGACCACACCTACATGGGTGTTTTATCAACAAAAGCTAATGTAGGAGATATATTGATTAGACAACACATAGAGGCAACAAATTCAAACATTTTTTTAAAGGATATCTCCACTCAACATACTCTTATCCATGAATATATTCTACTAAGGGTTGTATAGAGTCATCTTATGACTCTCAATCCCATACACTTTACATAAATAATCAAATTATTCCAAAAAAAGTTCACCATTATCAACCCTCAAACACTTAAATTTGATACTAGTTTAGTTTTCAACAAAGACCTTAAATTCCTTAAATTGACAAGATTTAAATTTTAATTATGAGAAAATAAATAATATCCTATTGTCATATGAAATTGGATCATGTTGATCATAAGCTCAACATTCCAATGACATAATATAACTAAGCTCAAGATGTGGGGCCTATCAAATGAGCTCAATTTTTTTGAGAAAGTTGTCTTCCTTTTCCAACTTAAGTGTAGATGTATTTTTCTAACCCAACACAGAATCCCATGGAGGGCCAGGTCTTGGCAGTGAGCAAAATTTAGAAAATCCAGAGTTAGGTAATCCTGAGTATGTACCTGGAATAAGTATTCATATTATTCTAAAATATGTAAGAAGAACTATAGAAAATTTAATGTAGTTTCTAAACTATCAGGTACATTTGTAAAATATTTCCAGTGAGGGTCACTTGAAATTTCATCAGAAGAGTAATTCTAAAATTCCTCAAGGAAAATAAGAAGTAGCAATCATCGATCACTTTAACCACAATAATAATATTTTTTAAAATATTTTAGATAGGTAGAGTACTTCATGTCTCGATGATGAATTTTTGTATTTTTCATAATTAAATAATTAATTATAATTTTATTACAACTTTAAAAATATTAAAATATAATCAATTATTTAATTAAGAAACAAAACTTCAAATAGAAAAATTTATTTTAACTCATATTATGTGAAATATAGAATGTGACACATGTTTTAGATTCAAAAAAATGTGATACATGTGAAAGTTATAGATGTTTTCATCAATTTATCAATTAGACTTTGTTGTAATTACTTGAAAATGAATAATAATTATTTATTAAATTCAAAGCAAAAACATTTATAATGGAAAGTTGTCTCTTAAAAACTCCTTTTTGCTTTATCAATTTTATAAAAAGTTTATCAATATACTTACATACCTATTTATCACAATTTCTTGCAGCATACCGCGATCCTGAAAATACCCACACCTAGAATAAGTTGTTTCTTCCTCTCAAAAAAAAATAGTGCATCAATGAAAATAGGACTAACATAGCTACTTTTTTAATTAGTTTCTAGGGGAAAATATAGAGTTTGGGGTGAAACAAGATGTTGAAAGGAAAGTAAACATTCACAATATCCACCTATAAACATGTTTAACATAGAATGTAGACATATAAATTGGTAAAAATATATTTATACACGAGGGTATGTGCAGGATCATGATGGGCCAAAAAGTGACGATATGATGGGTATGTGTAGGGTATGTGGTTGACGACTTTTATTTTACCCAAAATTGATGAAATGAAAAGTAATTTTAAAGGAGGTTCCTAACCTTCCACCAATATAAATTATGCTTTATTTTGAATTTAATAAAATAATTATTATTCTTTTTCTATCGTCAATTATGACCTAAAGTCCCAATTGATAAGTTGATTGAAAAATATCTATTAGCTTGCAATGATAACAAACAGCCTTAATTGAAAAGACAAATACATAATATACGACAATAAAAAAAAAGATGAATTTCTAAGGGAAGTTTTAATTCAAGTTAAGGTGGTTTATTATATAAAGTTTTTATATTTTTCAAAGTTAAAAATCTATAATTAATTATTTTACTTGGAAAAAATTACTTAAAAAATATCCATCAGCATCGTGAGGATGAGTCCCATTGAGACCCAAAATATTACAAAAAATATGATCATTTTATTGTGGTTAGGTACGACAAACATCACTTCTTTGTTTCTCTCAAATTTAAGACTAATACATTGAAATTTCAAAATCACCTAAATAGATTTCTTTAATAAACCTACAGAAACTACACTGATTTGCTAAAGATTATATTCTTAAATATTTTGAAATAATACAGATAAAATTATTCAAATTTTCATGTCAAGCTTCCAACTGATTTTTCTAAATTTCTTTTGCCACTTAAGGTCCTATTTTTCATGAGGGATATCCCAGCATATACCCAAGGAAGCAGAAATCTACACACACATATCCAAGGGGAGAGGAGGTGGAAATACAACTACCCCTACTATTGCAAAATGCATATAAGCCTATTTATAATCGTATAATGCATAGAGCTACACATTCACTATAGAAACCAAGGAAGAACCATTAAATGAGCACACAAGTTCCTTATGTCCATCGACAAGTCATAGAAGAAAATAGAGTCCAATACTAGATAGGAAACCCTATCCAAAATGCTCTTCTATTTAGGCAGAAACATGTGGATATCCAAATTTGAGAAAAAATCTTGCTATAAATCCCCTGAAATAAACACCATGCCTCCACATTGATTTATATATATGTGAAGAACAAAAGCCCCAAATATTTAGTACCAATTCTAGCCAAGAATTGCTCTCTATAAAAAAATGTGGTCTTTAACACATAAAGAAACATGGGTGCAACTTTTTCCTACTTGGATTTTGTGAAATATGTATTTAAAATCATCCTTATAGCCTTAAGAACTATATCATGCAATTGGGAGTCACTGCAAAATTAATTTGGAGAAAACATAGGAAACTTCCAAAAGCTACAAAAGTCGCTATGGGGCCCGACACCTTGATAGGAATGAAAGATGGCATGAATTTGGCACCTCTAATGTGAAAAGTCATAGGTTTGAGAACTTGAAAGAGATCCAAAATTTTGGACCAAAGCTGAAAATTTTTGTTCATCTCAAAACTTTGATGGGTCTTGAGAAGAAATAGAAGAAAGACTGAGAGTGGATATCTTGGATAGATTAAAAATATAGGAATAGAAGTTCCAAATGCTGAAAGTAACCCGATGTCCCAACATGAGAAAGAATCAAGCTTGAAAGTCAGAAAAAAATATAGAATTTTAGACATTAGTCCAAAAATCCCTTCAAGATTTAATATCTACATTAAATTAAAGAAGAAAGAGAAGTAAGGTCAATGAATGAGAATTGACATGGAATTTCATCCAAATGTCTAATTCAGAGCATAAACCCTAACGAAACAAATGAAAAAGTGGGAGTGGAGGCCAATCAAAGGATCCTGACATTTGGTCCAAATTTATGTTCGGGACCTGATGTTCTACAAGGACTCAAGAAGGAATGGGAAGGAGAATATAAAAATGGACATCTAGGAAAATTATAAATGTCCCCATGGGATCTAATATCTTATAAATAATAGGAGGAAGGAGATCAGGGAATTAGGGATTGAGATTTAAGGATTTGAACCTTTCCCAATTGCGCATTTGGGACCTGATAGTTCAAAAGGGCTTGATTTGAAAGAAAATAAGGGAGGGTGATTGTGGAAGGAAGAGAAATTTTAGACTTGGACTAAATATCCAATTGGGATGTGAAATATTGAAAGGACTCTAAGAAGAAAAGGAAGAAGTGGAAATTAACCATCTATTTGAGATTTTTGTATATGGGTTTTTCACTACAACTTGGAAAAGGGGGTAACAAATAAACAAAGCTTTGGTGAAATATATAGGACGATTTCCTACTAATCGTGTAAGTTAGGGGCCTTATTAGTTCACTAGGAATAGAGTCATATAGGGAACTAAAACAACTATTTTTCCTCAAAAACCACCACAAACAACATGTGTAGCCCTACACTTGGAGGGAAACAAAATTAAATAGATCATAGGTTCCCATGAGTATAATGTAGAGTTTGTAGCTGTAGTGTAGGAAAATGTATCCCTTTACATTTTCACACTTTTTTTGGGCCCTCATAGTTAAATTGGACTTAATTATGCCTTACTAAAACATATTTTGCATCTACAAGCCTAATTTTTTTTATTTTTTGAAGGGGAATCCTGACAATAATTAATTCCAATACATAACACTTTACCTTCAGAAATGTGTCTTTTAGGAATAGGGACCTAGGACCCATTCACCCATGGGTGAATGGGTTCCCTATAAGCATTAGTTAACCTAAATTTAAAATATTTTTGTTGCAGTATTTTAAGGTCCGTGAATCCATATTTCAATGTCAGCTTGCAATATTTGAATTATGGGAAACTAATGATACATACCTATAATACAAAGTTATTTTCAAAGATTCACCTAGTATTTTCAAGATATTTCAAGAACACTTTGATGAAAACATTCCTAAAGCTAATATTACGGTCAAGACCAACGAAGAGTAGAATTATTAGAAATGTATTGTAGCATTGAAGATCCAATCATCATGTGTCAACGTCTTCTTGCATCATGCATGTTTTTGGAGCTAACATGGTGATGTAGTTTCAAGATTCAAGTCATCCAAAGATCTCCATTCTCAAGCATTAAGGATCCAATACATTGAATAAATTCCCCATGGCCAAAGTCTCTCTAAGATATCCTACTGTAATGGGTAGTTTATCCCAAGGACTCTTTGAGCTCTGGAATACAATACTGTCTATTCAATGCATTCCTTTAAAAATTTCATTGTTTTAATTCAAGATTTAACTACCCAAATGATGCTTGACCAAGGAAAACCCCCATTCAAATAAAAACAAACAATTTTTTTCTCTTGTGTTTATGTTGCATATTCAGGTTGAAGAATAATTGAAGACCTCTTGAAGAGAAAGAGTGGAAAGTTGTCAAATTTATTGTCAAATAATAAAATCTCACCTACTAATCTACTTCCTATTTTTTTGACACTAAAACTTGGAAAAATTAGAAGCTATAGATCAGTATTAGAGGCTCCCAAAAGTTGATTGAAAACCCTGACAAAAGACCCATTCACCCATGGGTGAATGATTCCCTGATAGCCTTCTAAAACTACCTTTTGGTGATTGGTAAACATCATTATACCCTTCTCAAATCTGTAATAAGTTTGTTTTTTCTACCAATATTGAACATTGTATTATTGTTGCAAGTTTGAATTGGCATAATTAAGTTGATTTTCTATTTTAAGTTTTTCTCACAAAAGTGTTGTTTGAACTTTACCCCCATCCTCAAGCATAAGAAAATCGAAAGATTCTCACATCGAATTGGTTCACCCAATAATTTTTAGTGAATTATTTCTTGGGATCTCATTTCCTAATGAAATATAGAAAGATAGGTCTACCATAACCCCACTTTCCCCATTCCATATTTTACAACACCTATTTTCTATGTTACATTTTGGTGAACTTGAGTTTTGAGCATCATAACTTTCTAATTTTGGAGTTAGTTTCAACCCTAGAACTAGGATTTGCATTACTTTGGATATCATTTCATTGGTTTTAATATCATTTAGGGTCTTTTACTTGCATTAGTTTTCATCTCATTTAGGGTTTTAGGTTTTCATTTTTGCATTCTTTAAAATCTAGAAAATTCAAAAATCTCGGTAATTGTCCATAGTGTTTACATAACATTGCATGATTAGTCATTTACATCAAAAAATTAAATCAAGATAACATCTCAACTAGGTCTTTTTCTTGTCACTTAGCATCATTTTCTACTTGCATTTAGATATGATTTTCCAAAAATATGAAACAGTAACCAACAATTTGAACCCAAAATTTGAAAGCATAAAAATCAATTCAGAAATTTGTAACTTAATTTTTAAAAACCCTGAAGGAAGACCCATTTTCCCTTAGGAAAATGAGCCCCTGATCAATACTTTTTCTATATTTATGAGCATGAAAAACTCTAATTTTTCATCTCATGCTTCTACATTTAGTTTGTTGTTTTAGTTTACAAAATTTCTATTTTTTAAAATTGTTCATATTAAGGTTAATTTTCCAGATTCAATACATTATTTGAATTCAAATTTGCATCATTTTCAGATTTTTGCACAGTATAATCAACACATTATCTTGTTTGAAATCTATAAATTTAATTTTATATACTTGCATGTTCTGGGGTGTTTGATTGCATTTTACCTATTCTCCATTTCGGGTACACCTTGGGTTTGTGAAACTTGTATGAGATTCACAACTTGGTGTCATTTTTCCAATACTATCATGAGACATAGTTCAAGACTCATGTCATCCCACAATACATCACTTGTCGTGGATCTTTGGTTTTATAACTCTTTCACTCATAGTGTTGACACTAGTCAACCCACTATGAATCATACCCTTTACACTTCATTTTTTATGACCTTCCCACATCCAATGTGACTAATTTTGACACAATGGTTACTAATTTGTCTCTCAAGAACCTAAGAAGAATGGATGAACTATGAGAATTGTAAGACTTTGTGAAATCTGAATACATTATTGGTACTTGTGTTCTTTTCATAGATAACATGAGGAAAATTATTGACAATGGACTAGGAATAGAAGTTGTGCATACTATATCTCATATCATTAATAAACATGTCCCTACAATGACTATTTTTGCTGAAGCTTTGGGGTATACCCAAAGTCAAGGTGGAAATCCAATTCCTCCTTCCACAAGCATGACCTCTATTCTAACATACACTAATCCAATTGTTACAACAACTGTACAACCTATTAGTAATGTAAATACTTCCTTATGTATTTCCACTAGGAATCCATTTAGCTTTGTGCATTCAAATCTCATATCTACTAATCCATCTTCGCTCACAAACTTACAAGTCACTTGTCCTACAAATACATACACACATCCACCATATTCACCTCCATATCACAACACAACCAATGAAATTTTCATTAACCAACTTCTATAAAATGTTGTATTCCCCCAAGAACAAATTGCTACATTAAATCAAATTCAAAATGTCCAACCTTCACAATATGTCAAAAGAAACCCATTATCCTTGAAGATATTGAGAAACAAAATGCTAGAAGGTATAGAGATTCCTAGATTTGATAAATATGGTGGGAAAGGAGATTTAGTTAGCCATGTTTCCACACATACAACCCTATGTAGTGACTTTATTTTTTAGGATAAACTCTTTGCTAAACTCTTGCCTAAATGATTGAAGGATATTTCTTTGGAATGGTTTTTTTCCTTACTAAATAACTCAATACATTTATTTAATGAACTTATTGATTTCTTTCTCAATCACTTCCAAATACACATGGGTCCTAAGATGACCTTAGATAAGTTAATGACATGCAAAAAAAAGGATGATGAAAATGTCACTGATTTCATAGCATGATACCAGTTGCTTCTCATAAATAAACATTAATATTCTCGATCCTAACCTTCAAAGAATTTTTATTACAATTTTCTAGAACAAAATTCCAAGCTAAATTTGAGATGTTGAATTTTCCATCCTTTACACACTTTTGTACAACCCTTTGTGATTTCCAAAATTTGGTTAGTAGTCGTGAAGTGGAGACTCCATCTAACTATCCTAAAAAATTTGAATCCACACCTCAAACCAACTATAAACCATTGAAGAAACAACATAAGGGATTTTTATGACTTAATCTACCTCAACCAACTGAACATGTTGAAACTCAAGTGGATTTTATGAAGACGAAAAAATTCATATACATTTGGGGAGAGAAATAGACAATTTATTGAGTATCTACCTGATACCCTTCATAACACCATGTTGCAGCTCTTAAACAAGAACTTAATTTTCATACATCCTATTAAAGATCCAGATCATAATAAGCCTTTACCTCCAAACTATAGATAAAATTTATTTTTCCATTATCATCAATAGAATGGAGATGATATGGATCATTGCAAGAATCTTAAGCATATTGTGCAAAACCTTATTGATTCTAATCATATTCGAAATAGTGAAATATCAAGGTAATAAGTCTTTATCCCCTTCTAAACAAAATTTACAAATCATTCTAATCCTATGACAAATCATAACTTCTCCTTTCTCAAATCTTGTGAAACAAAGAATGATGTGATGAATGTTGACATGAATGATGATAACACAAAAAACATGGACAATATGTTTGGACTCATTAAAGTTCAACCTTGTAAGGGAAGAACCAAAATTCCCCTCAAAATGGTGAAAATGTGGTTAGGGAGATGCTAGTGTATGTTTAGAACATAGAGCATACCCACACACACGTTTCCAATTTCATTCAAGGGTAACCCTTAAGATCTCTTTGTAATGGAGAAAGAGATCTTGCTAAGTGATGTCCTAGGGGCTAAAGATGACCTATTAAGGTGTTCACCACCAAGTTTTAACTTGGAAAAGACAATGAAATGAAAGATAAAATATAAAACCATATTTAATCGTAATGACTTAGAAATGCTAACAAAATAGAAGAAAAAAGTAATGAAATTGATTATGTGCACTTGGGAGTCTAGAAGTGACTAGAAGCAGCTCTAAAACATTCAAAAATTTGAAATTTTGACCAATTGGGACTCATTCACCAACCTAGTCGAATTAGTCATAGATCATGGTTTTTGTCCAGAAAGCTATTTTGGGAAAAAGGTTATCTAAATCTACAAACAGATTTGAAAAACACATATAGTGCGACTCATTCACCAGTTGTGGTGAATCAATCCCATTCTACTTTTCTAGGAATTGAAAAACTCTGATTTGTGCTCTAACACATGCTCTTTCTTTCCGAATTGAGTTCCAAATCTAATACCCTAATTTTGGAGTTGTAGGTGACCTTTTTGTGAAGATTATGACCTTGAAAATAAGGGGACAACTCGGACAAGCTTGAAACCTAATCCTCAATGATCTTAAAGTCTTCAAATTATCTAAGTATACAATCACACAAATAGAGATAAAAAGTGTTGATTGTTAGGGAATATGGGTTTTCCTTGGTCAAGCCCCTTTTAGGTAATTAAACCATTTGATGAAATAAGATAATGAAGCATGAATATGAAATAATGCAATTAGAAAATTTCCATGATGATGGATCTTGAATTGCTACAACAATTGATGACAAATTTTCCGTTGAATGCCTTAGAAATGATCTTGAAAGCTATCTTGATGACCTTGTGAAGACTTGGAGTGCTTAACTCTTGATTGCTTGACTTGATAACATGAATGTAGTTTTTTATTATATGAAATGAGGATTTGAAAGCTTTATTATATAGGTAATCCACTCAAATAACCATTAATTTGATCCCCAAGGGTGACATAGGAGAAATTTGAACTTAAAACCTATTCTTTCTCACTCACACCTCAAAAATAGCTCAAATGGGACTCATTCACCAAGCTGGGTAAATGAGTCCCACCTGGATGGGACTCATTGACCAAAAGTGGCAAATGGATCTGAGAGGGGCTATTTTTATAGTTAGAATGTTGGGGAATCAATAAATTAAGCTTATATGTTGATTTTGTCACGTTTTTGATTAAATTATTCCTAGGGATGTATAATATTAGGTCATAGGGGACTATTAATGATGATATAAATGTCATAAATGTAATATGACCCAAAATCCAAAGTGAAAGTGTAAATAAATATACTATACAACACTAAATTAAGGCATAATTGAGTAAATTTAGCTTAGAAGGGCCCTAAATCCCATGTGAATGTGTAAAACACATTACAACACTATATTAGGTCCACTTAGTTTACAAGACTCCTAAATTCAATTTGAAAATATAAATAAATACAATTTACAAATTTAAATTGGGGAAAGTTAAGTTTATTTAGCTTTAAAAGGGTCCAAGACCTAATGCAGATGTGCAAAACTCACCACAACACTAGATCAAGGAAATATTAAGTATAATTTGTAATTAATTATTCTTAAATCAAGCAAGGAAGAGGCATAATATTTTCCATCATTACATCTAGCCCCTACTTTAGTGAGAGGATGAACTTGATTCAAACTCACACTAAAGTAGACATTCAAGAGGGGTCCAATCATACCATGTCAATAGCCTAGAATAACAAAGATCGAGGAGGTGGTCAAGCCCCCAGGATCAAGGATAATAAGTCAAACTAGCATACGCACAAAAGGAAACACACAATGTATATGATATGCAACATTAAGATACACAAACATGCAATGTCAATAATTAAAAGAAAGAAAAAAGAGTAAAAATAAAAATGAGGTAGATCAAAGCTACGCTCACTTTGTGGCCATGAAATATTAGGTCATTTGCAGGGTGAGTTGTCCCAAATAATTGGTTTAGTGAGAAATTTATGCCAGTGTGTTAGCTTCCCACTTTATAATGAGAAATTCATGCTAGTGTTTTGACTTCCCATCATACTAACCATAAACAAAGTTATCCTCCTAATAACTTTGATAAGGCATCACAATGTAATGATTTTTGTAAATTATTTTGATTATCATGTGAAAATTTTGTTAAAGGGGATTTTTGTTTGTTCATGTAATGGTCTTCCTCTTAGGGAGCATTGTGACTATTGTCTCCAAGAGAGGAAAAGTCAAAAGTTTTAGATCGTCACCCATGGGATGCCTCACTCGCATCATGCCATGTTAGTAGATCATACACTCTTGGATGACATCAAACCCAATGACACCACCAAGAAGAGGACACATCACAAGAAAAAAAGAAGAATCACACCATGAAAATTTTCCAAAAGATATCATCTATGTATGCCTCCACTTTAAAGCGGTTGCTACACCATCACTATGAGAAATTTCTTTAAAG
>VDFB02075620.1:0-18344 GCA_007258455.2 Sequoia sempervirens | reverse complement strand
GGAAGATAGATTTGACAAATACCTATTTGGTGATACTTGCAATCATAAAGATGTTGGATGAAGTTCTTTCATGGTGATGTGATCCTAAGGTATGGGGTTGGAGGATTAAAAACCAAGGTTGTCACTACTAGTCAAATGCATGTGGAGGTAACAATAGTTGTGAATGTATCAATAAACCTTGTAAGGGTCTGATGATTAGAGATCACTTGGTAAGCATGGGAATGGTTTTTAGGGTCTCCAACCTTGTGTTTTGAAGCCTTTGGTTTTGGGAACATCTAGAGGAGTCATTGTCTTGTTTCTTGGAGGTTGATTGGGTTAGTTGGTGGAAGGTTGCTATTACTTTTTGTACTTGTCTATGAAATTTTTTGGACCACCTTCCTCGAAGAAAATAGTCCCTCTGAGGTAGTATTGGTGTCTAGTTAGTTAGTCTATGAAATTTTTTGGACCACCTTTGATGTGAAATAGCCCCTTGTGCAATCATCCTTTCAGTCTATTTCTAAATGGATAGATCCCTTGCCTTTAATGATTAAGCTCCATAGGTTTCTACCCCTATGGTTTTTTGGGTCCCCCAAATAAAATAATAAAATATGGGCCATACTCAGAGGAACCCTAAAATGTATCAGAGTTTCTTTCTTTCTTAAGAATCCAGTTAAAGAGGCTAATTGGGTCCCTCCCTATCCAGCATTCCTTCACCATTTTCTAGACACCCACAACATCTTTGAACCATTTATACTCTTTTGGAACTTCAAAAAAAAAAGTCCACTTTCATTAGTGTTCTCTTTCAGGCTTTCCCTAGTGTTGGCATCTATACTATTCTTTTGGAGGTTTAGTTGAGTCAGCGAAATATTCAAAAGTTTTTAATGGCTCCTTGTCTTTTTTTCATCTCTTGTATTGGTGCAAGAGCACCTTGGCATAATTAGGCCTCTATGAAGCAATGTTTTGAAATTTTATTCAATTTTATTGTTCCTACTTTTTAAATCATGTTATTAGAGTCATGTTTCATATATTTGACGTCATGTTGAGGTCATTTGGCGTTTATTAAGTCCAAAAGTGCAAAAATGAAAACAATGTAAAAAGTTGTCAACTTAATAAAACAAGAAATATTAAGAGATGAAGAGTCATTAGGGTCGGTTGGAGGCAGTTAGAAGGCTAAAATTCAATTTTTTTCCTTTAAAAAGGATCTTGTATCTTTTAGAACTTCGAGGGTGGTTGAATAAAGAATAAGTTCAAGAAAAATCTCTAATTTTTAATCATTTTTCTTCAGAAATCTTGCATTCTAGGCATTGTACGAAATTGTATGACCTTGAAGGCATGGTAGAATGGTTGGATATGGTAATAATCTTAATCACCTTCCTATTACATCAAATTTCATGTATTTTAGTTAATATTTGTGTGAGTTATTGTGGATTTACTTCAGACTGCTAAAACCCTCAGTTGGGGTAAGCAGAGACATAAATAATTATGTTTCTCCTTTATTAATTGGTGGAATCTTCTAGTTTCTTGTGAGATTATCCTACTATGAATTTTCTTTCATGTTTCATTGGATTTAGGGAAAAATCATAAAGATAAGATGTGAGGGAATGAAGTTTCTTGACTGAAAAATTGTGTGTACAGTCTGTGAACAGAGTAATTATGAAGGTTAAGCCCTTAGGGTTTTGCAAAAATAATTTGTAAACAAAATTTTATGCTTTGAAGAGAATATACCAGTCAAACTAAACATGTCCCAAGAACTGGACAAGTGTACTTTGGTCAGGAGTTAGTAAAGCAACAAACCCTTATGCAAATCAGGCCTAAATCTGTCTGAGACAACAATATTTGAAGCTTGTGTTGTAAAAGTTTTGATACCTGTTTTGAATATGTTTTAGATATGTAAGGAGGGAATTGAAAAGTGTGGATAAAATTGTGTAATAGTGCTTAGATTGTGATTGAAGCCCTGAAAAATAGGTTGGCAAACCTACAAGTGTTGCAAATAGGGTATGAAGGAACTAGTGACAGTAAGAACTTTAAGGGATTTTGATGATTAAGTGTGAGTTCTTGGTTGTTTTGGTTAAGAGATTACCAAGGTATAATTTTATATCATTTGATATAAGTTTTGGTGTAAGCATGAAGTTAAAAAGTCCATTGCTTTGACTAATCTGTCTAATAATAGCCCTGTTTTGGAGACTAAAATGAAAGTACAGTATATGATTTTGTTAAATTGTCAAGAATAAAGGATGGGAGATGGTTTGAATTTGTTTAAAGTGAAATGGAATGGAAATTTTGTGGTCTATATTAGCCTAAATATTGTTTTGGGTTAGATTACTTTATGTTGAGTTGAAATTATGAAGTTTAAGATAGTCATAAAGAGAGTTAATGGTAAAATGAAAGGGCAGATTGGGTAATTGTTTGTTTTGATCAAGATGAAGTTGACTAACCTATGTTTGAAGGTTTGGTAATGGTTTGGAACTCTAAAGAAAAAGTTGAGTGTTTGTGTTGAGTTTTGTGAAGGGAAATATAGTTGAATAAGTGTGTCAAAAGAAGGAAAGTTTAAGATTATTTGTGACTTGTCAAATGAGATTGTGTGAGTTTGTTTCCTTCCTTTGACTCTGCATCATGTACTTCTATACATTCTCTTATGGACAGGCACTAGGAAATTTTCATTGCACTCATGGACCATGTACTATTTTCAGTCCCTTTGATCATTTGTGGACCTCAATATGTAAATTTATTTAATTGAAGCTTAGAAATTTGAACCCTAGTGAACTTCGTGTGCTGTTATGTGATGAGAATTCCTTTCAATCTTATAGTAGAAAAATATGCTAAGACAGATACACAAACTGCAGTTCACAGGCCAAAAATGGCCACCCAATTGATTGAACATCTCAAAGCTTGGTTGTTCAAACTAACCAGACACTAGTACTAAGTAGTACTTGGGTTTGTCAATGGGACATTGGCTCAAATTGACCAAAATATAGCATGCAACACCTTGATGGGAACAAAAAGAGTCTAAATCACTGTACTTGCAACAAGATTTCTAAATGTGGGGGAAAAATCACTTACAATCATTGTTCCTTGGTCGATTTTCCCTTTCTAAGTGCCCTCACCTCTCGCTCTGGCTTTCCTCCTGCCAAATGGTTCCTAGTCTTCCTCCTCGAATCAATGGCCTTGCAACACTTGTCTAGTGAAGTCTCACAACTCTCCACTCAGGTATTGGATGCAATGGTTCTTGGTGCAACTCTCCAGTTAGGGTCTCAGTGTAGTATGCTATGTCGTACTGCTGCGCGCACGAGGCCAAAATTCAAAATATATAATTTATATATATGCTATGTCAAAATATAGTTTATATACAAAATATATATGCTATGTCAACATATAGTTTATTTTATTTTCTATAAAATATAATTTTTGTATGGTGGCTTGCTAAGCTTATATAGTTGGTTTTCTCTTTCTTTATAATTTTTGATGATTTATTTCCTATGACATGATTGAATATTATCTAGACAGTCCTAGTGATTGTTAAAAAGGCTTATGATATGTGATGTTTAATCATGATGGATGTCTAAGAATCAGTGATTGAAATACTACTTGACTAAAGATTGAGCTATCTGATATTTTGTCATTTAAAAATCATGTAAGAAATGCTTGTAATCAATGTCTTATTAATGTAGCCTACAAGGTTTCTTTTCCTAGTTTTTTTTGGTCCTATTCTTGTTATGAATTTTTTTTTACATTGGTCTATTATAGTAATGGGGAGCATATCTAGTGAATCGATTCTTTTAGTCTTTTTGATTCTTATCCTTGTGCATAACGAGTTTTCTTCTATCTTATGATTCATTGATTGTTGGTTTAAAACACTCATTATAACTAACATGGATATGAATTATGATGTGGGTGTGAGAAGGGATTGTTGAATATGAAGGAATGATTTAGGAAAGTACTCCATAATCCAAATGAGTCATTTTATTTTCATGGAATGTGTTAAGAGACTTTAAAACTAATATATTCAATCTAGCTAATATTGACACATCTAAAGCATGCCAAAGGCACTTTGAAGATATGCTATGACATAAAGAAGATTGTTAAGGTGATGTCAAGTCTTGATCAATTAGGGTAGGAAAAAATAGATGCATTGGTACAAAATGTTCCATTCAACTTGGAGGAAATGGATAATTACCTAAGGGGCTAATGTGATATTTGACCAAGTTTATATTATGATACAAATAGCTTGGGAAAAGGGATGATGAAATGGTTAAGTATGGGAAATTGTAGAGATAAATATAACACCAAGGGAAGAACACTAGAACTAATTTTAGCACTATGGATTAATCCAAGACTCAAAATTCCAATAAGAGGCATCCCTTACCTCTTAAATTAATTCCATAGGTGGGTTTATCCTCCAATATAGTGCCATTGGTTAGCTTATCATGTGAACTTCTGCTATAAGTAGGATTACCATACACTTTCATAACATGCATGCGTGGTTTCAAAAGGTTTATACATTCTTGTGAATTTGAAAGAAATGCATGTTTTGACTTTTCCAATAAGTGTTAGGAGTTAATTTGACTTGGTTTTAGCATTGGAGTGACAAACCTTGTGGTTTAGGTTCCATAAACAAAGTATACTCATTTTTTTAGTTTCCTATTATCATCTTTATATTCAATGAGATTTTTAAAGATCATCTAAATATTTATTACTAATGAAAATGCATAAAATGATGTGTAATAGATCCAAGGTGAGGCTCAGAGAGCCTCATCTTTTGAAACCACTAACCAAAGAAATGCTATGAACAATATATGAAAGAGATGAAGAATAAGGCAACTTGTATTATTAGGAAGGACGAGATGCCTTTATGTAGCATGACCTCATGTTTGAGTCTCGAAACCCTCCCATATCGTCAATGCATGTGTCTAGGCTAACCATGTCAAGTTTCACTTTATACAAGCACAAATTGAAAAAATTTCAATGTTGGCCCCATTCACATGTCACTATGCAGGGTCAACATGAGGAAACATGAATTTTTTGGGAATGAAATAACCAAAGATATGATCAAATAATATCTAATAATAAATAGTCATAGAGTAATTAGGATTTGATCATATGGAAATTTCTAGGAGAGCTACAATAGCTGTAACATCATGAATTAACAACATTAAAAAGTACATCATTAATTAATTATGTAATAGCATAAAAATTAAAAACATCATGAATTAATTATGTAACCATATAATTCAAATATAATTCTATCAAGAAATTAATATCAAATAGATAATATAATCACATAACTCATACATTTCAATGTCATTGATCTTCTTCTTCATCCAACTCTTTGTATGTATCATCCAATCTAGATTCAACATTGTAAGGATTGGTCATATCATCATCATTGTCATTGATATCAGTTTTGATAATGTCATCATCCACACGATTATCATCTTCATGAACATTAACTCCTACATCATCATGATCTAGTTCCTCTTCTTCAACATCTTCGTTAGGCACATCATCAACTAACTGTTGATCCTGATCATCATCTACATCATCTTCTAGTTCTTCTATATCTTCTTCTTCCACCACATTATACTTTATCGGCCTTCCTCTTGCATCATGTCTAACAACAAATGACCAACCCAGTTTACCTAGAACCTTTGAGTAAAATACCTGCTCACATTGGCTTGGAAGAACATAGGGCTCATTTCTAGCTTGCTCGATCAACCTTTTATTAACCATGGTAAATCCATTATCATGTTCAATAATAGTTCTCTCGGGATCATTTTCATTCAATTGTAGCTTGTACCATTGGATGACGAATAAAACTAATTTTAAGTACTTAAAGTCACACTCAAGTATATCATCCAAAATATCATAGTATCAATTTTTTGAGACTTCTGGACGTATGTCGCTTCTAGATGAAACATTAGTCACCTGAAAGACTATAGTTATCCCAGAATCACAAGTTTTCTTCGTGTCATCCAACTTTTTGATTTGAAATTTATGACCATTGCACCACATAGCCTTGTGGTGTTTCACTTGCAATATGTCTTGAACATGTAAAAATTATTGCATTGTTAGTTGATAAACTTATTTATTCTTGGCCGAATGTATGCAAAAAAAAAAAACTCTCAATATTTAATATATTATATATATGGCGGTAACAATACCGATGACGGCTGGCCGGCATCACCATCGGCATTGTTTCATCCCGACCATCAACTGATTTATACCAGGCGGTCGGTCTGGCATTGATACCGGTCCTCACCATTGCCACGCATCAGCAATGAATTATGATCCCGAGGATGACCACCTATGTTCTGGCGATGAATTTATGAAAGCCGGAGAAAAAGAAAAGGTTGCAAGAAATGGATGATTCATTTGAAGAAGAATCTATGGGAGAAAATGAAGCACAATCATAGCAGAGAACAGTCTCTTGGTTGATGAATGATGAATATGAAGAACTCCCTAATAGGGACTTACAAGTAGCCAAGGAATTGTGTGTAGATGAAGATGATAGGCTTACAACCTATGAATCCTTTATTTATGATAATGAGTTTTTCAATTCAAGAGAATTTAAATATTTTTTATATAATTAAAAAGGAAAAAGGCTGAGGGAATCCATCCCAAATATTACCCCTGAAAATGAACAAAAATTGATGAAAAGGTTGAAAGATGATA
Source organism: Sequoia sempervirens (assembly GCA_007258455.2). Taxonomy (NCBI): domain Eukaryota; kingdom Viridiplantae; phylum Streptophyta; class Pinopsida; order Cupressales; family Cupressaceae; genus Sequoia; species Sequoia sempervirens. The sequence goes on along the minus strand of VDFB02075620.1, from coordinate 11,696 downwards.
TAGATAGTGAAGTGCAGAACATGACCCCTAAAAGGGGTAGACAGTTGTTACTTGAAGCTAGTGTAATAGTATTTCTTGCTTGGGACCTCAGTGCCTCTTTAATTTTTGATAGTTTTTTGCATAGCAAGGAAGGAGAATACAAGTTAAACATAGAGGGTGTGAAGGAAATTTACATAGGGTTAACATTCAATCCTGATGAAAATTCAATGTTGATATGGGAACTATACCCACCTCACAAAAGGCCAAAGATCATCGATATCAAAAAATCCTTTGGACACATGATGACCCTTAAAGTTGGGGAAACTAACCCTGTGGCTTCAGTAGACATGGGAATAAGCATTTCCAAGTTCAACAAGGCACAAACAATACAATTGATGAAAGAAATAAATTAGTACAAAATGAAAAGTGAAAAATTAGATTTGGAAATTATTGCCATGAAATATGCCAGAATGAGGATCACCTCTAGAACTGATATAGAGTTGCAGAGTGAATATGAGTAGTTGCAAGAAGAACATCAACAAATAGTAGAAAAGATGAAGGACCTTCAGTTTGACATTGTGGAAACAATGTTGAACAAGAGATTTACAAACCTAAAGATATGCCTTGATGATTTTTGGCATCTTCACAAAAAGAACTATGAAGCCATTCTTGAGCATGGGAGAGTGAAAAAAAATTGGGTACTAAGAGACATGATATGCAACTACATGAGGGATCTGACACCAATTCCATCTCACCCATTGACACAATCATGAGAAAGCATGACAAATATGATGAAGATTTACACTCAGAAAATGGAGGGTTTGATGATACTATGAAGTTGGGATTACCCAAATTATGTGATAAAAAAAGGTTTCTGAAGGAACAAGATGATTGCATGGATGAATGCAATAGGATACTTTAGGAAGCATTGGATGTATACAGTCAGAGCAGAAGGGCTATTGTTGGATGGAGCATGCAAACATATGGAATTGATGATAAAACTCAAATATGAAGCCCGAAATGCAGTGCATGATGCAAATACCCATACCTTGGAGGAGTATAAAAAACATCTCTCAATGGCTAAGTCAATGTTAGGAGAAGATTAAATTGTTTTATAAGTTTAATTAAGATCAATAGTTTAATTATTTTCCAAAAGACAATTCGAAGAGACACCTTTGTTGGGTCTTTTAGATCTATAAAATTTTGAAAAAACTACATTCATAAATCCCTCATAGAAAACCAAATCTTGATGTAATTTCGTGTGATCACAACCAAATTTGATCCTAAAAAATTCTTGAAGTAAATTTTTTTGGATCCATATTGGAAAGAGTTAGTGCAGATCTCGATCTCTAAGCCATTGTTTTCCAATGATGGTGTTTTCAGCATATCAGCAGGAAACCCAAGTTGTTATATTGATCAAAGTGCCTAGGCAAATACATATCAGGTAGACACAACTCACGGTTTCACTGACGTAGGGGATCATTGGCAAGACAAATGATATCGACATGAGATCTATCATTCAGAACGAGCTTATGATTTTTGCTGATGAAATATATCAACGAGACATTTATCCTCTCACACCGATGATACAAAGGAAACTACTCATCGATAAGACAAGCATCATCAGAGTGAAGCCAACAAGTCATACCGAGCAATTATGTCTTACTAGTGAATTACCATTGGTAAGAAGTTCATCGTGTCTCACCGATCAGGCATAGAGAAGCATATCGACAAAACAAGAAGCTATCGGTGTAATTTTGAAAGGTTCTCTTGATGCTCCATGTCACACTGATGATATCAACGAGAGTCTTGGCAACATATTCAAGATCAGAGGAATGAACATCAGGGAGAATCGTAGTATAAGAGAAACTGCAAAATGTCTTAGTGAAGCATGATCTCTTGCCGATGAAGATGCGAATACATCAAAAGATCGTTAGAGTGACTTTTAGCAACATTTACAAAGATTGAGAGGATAAGTTGTGTATCACTGAGAAAGATATCATGTTTCTCTAACCAACATGTTGTTTGGTGAACATTGGCAAAAACCAAATATAAAGAACCGCCTAGAATTCAAATTGTCTTGTCGATACAGGGTACTAGATGTGATAGTGAGAATTTCAAAAAGATTGTGAACTTGTGCTCAGAGCTGAAATATTAATGGTGGAAAAATGCAAAGAGATAGCTGATTTATTGAATTGAAAAGCAATAATTGAAGAAGGTATTGAGTGGAATTCATAGTGGAAGAAACAAGAGGAAGGATGAAGAACCAGAGAACCTTGCGGCCGAAGGATTTCAAACCTAATCTGTGAGTTTTTTGCAATTTTGTTTTCTAGTTTTTTCATTTTAAAAAAGGGTATAATGGAGGGAACAAGCTCAGGGAAAAGAAAAAGAAAAAAACAAAGTGAGAGTAGTCACCCCAAGAGTAAAAAACAAAAAAATGAAGTAGAAAATGAACTAGGGGAGTTGAAAGAAAATTGAACCAGGACCTAATTGATCAATTGCTCGACTCTAGACCTAGGGCTAGGAACTCCATGTAGCTCAGGGTGGATGTAGAAATGTTAGAAGATAGGTGCAAACACATAGGAGATACATGGAACCCAATTAGGGGATATGAGTTATTCATCTTCCATTACCACCAAATGAACCAATATGAACTAGTGTGTAACCCCTAGAAATTTAACCTAGGAAAGCTGGTCTGTCCAAATGTGTTTGTAGATGTGGAATTGATAAAAGTGTTAGCTTCTAGTTATGACCCCAAGCTAAAAGCTATTTTTTACCCTTTTGGAAAACCATTCATACACATATAAGAGGTTGTAGTCTGTGAGGTTTTCAATTTAGGAGTGTGTGATGAGAAAATTGTGTATGAGGAATTGGACAGGGAATTCTGGAGATTGGATACTGTGTACAAGGGTTGGAGGCTACCACTGCATAGATGTAAGAAGGATGGAAACACAACCCCATTAGATGATGGTGATGGTCCCGCGTTTCATGTCGACCTATTTGAACCATACTTGAAGTACACCTATTTCTCAGTGTGCCAAGTGCTAGGGGTGGATGCCCTTGAATACATGTCAATTGTGTCGATGGTGATAACAACAGATGTCCAATTCCATAACTCTCGACCTTTTGATTATGACACACATATTTTCAATGAACTTGATGCAGGATTGATGGCGGTAAGGAATGGCTCCCCTATTTTTCATTTGAGGCATTATTCAATCTTGATGTGCATATGATTCTTTACTATGGGAAAGAATTGAAGATGTGGCCTGATAAGCTAAGGGTTTCACAATTTGATAAAGAGCGGGGGTTGTTGCTAGTACAACTTTGGACTGCTATTTGGGATAGTAGATTTTCCAATTCATTCTTCATTCATTTTGAAGAATATTTTGTGAATCCATTGTATAAATTGTATAATCACCCTTGTGAATATTTGTTGTCTGATGAGATATAAATATTCCTCAGACCCAAGGACTTTAATGGGCCTATGAATCATAATTGGGGAGAGTGGTACTGTTTGGAAGATGCAACAATGATTAGGATATATGGATTTGAGGAAGCACCCTTTATTCTTCCAAAAATAGTACTTGACAAAATTGCATATCTTGAGATTTCCAGACAATTAGATTATTTAGATTTCATGAATTTAAGCTCTTTTGGAAAACAGGCATTTATGCCTAGCACACTTTGTTTCGGTGATTTCACTATGTTGGAAAGGGATGGATATGATTTGGTTTTGAATAAATTGTTGCAATATAACATGAAGAAAGGTCCACCTCAAAAAGGATTTGATCTAGAGGGGTACATCAACTTTGCAAGGGACAAAATAAACTTGGGTGGGTATGATCATATACCAGGCTATCAATATGATGATTTGATCATAAATATGGAAGAGGAGGAAGCAAAAAGAGTGGTTGATGAGTACAACATAGGATTGCTAGATGTTGGGATGCTATCTTCAGAGGAGGAAACACCTGGTGATAACAGGCCTCACATCACAATTGACAAAATCTCCAGATCAAGAACTCAAGCTTACAAATTTCCTCCTAGGGAGATAGAAGTTGAATAAAGTTCAAATACAAATGCAAGATAAATTGCATATAGATCATTCGTAGCTGATGATGAATTTGTAAAAACTCTAGAGTTTAATCCTTTCTTGTATAAGAAAAAAGGGAAACAAATAAGGGAATCAGTTTGAAATATAACACCAACTGATGAAGGACAGTTGTTGGGTAACCTAAAAACAAGTGTGGATAAAGAAATGGAAGATATGACTCCTAAGAAGGGGAGAAAGATGCTAGAAGATGTAGGAACTTCATGATTTTTCCTGGGTTAGATTTGAATTTTTCCTTAGTCTTTGATAGTTTCTTGAAGAACAATAATTCCACATATAAGCCCAACCCTAAAGGTGTGACATAGATATACACAGGATCCAGGTACAATCTAGATGAAGGGTCACTCATATTTTGGGCCATGTATCCACATCACAGGAAATAAGTTGTGATTGATACTAAAAATGAATTTGGGCATGTGATGACCTTAAAAGTTGGAGAGTTTGATCCCATAACCACAACATATATTGGCATTAATGTTGCTAAATTGAATAAAGCACAGATTTAATGTTGATAAAAGAAAAAGAAATGTATAGAATGAACAATGAAAGATTGCTTAGAGAGAATGATCGTTTGAAGGATATGGTGGGAATAACATTAGGACCCATAAAGCAATTAACTCAAGGAGAGAGTTCTCATACAAAAGATCAGTGGGTAAGATCAAATCGATATTCACAGGGCAAATATGATGCATTCACTGCAATGATAAAGAAGAGGTAAGCCAACTTGATGACTTGGCTAAGTAAACTTTAGGGAACACATTTGAAAAATTATGCTGCATAATGAGAACATAAGAGAATTGATGGGATAATCCATGAGAAACTCCAAGAAATAAGTGAAAGAGATGTTCCAAATAATGCAACTATTGATATTGCCAATCATTTCATAAAGAGACACGAGGACTTTCAAGAAGAATTGCAGGGGGATGAACATGGGCTGATTGGTGCCACTAAGAAGGGATTACCAATGCTATTTGAAGACAAAGGAGAATTGAAGGAAAATGACAAATGGATTAACGAATGTGAATCAATGCTGCAAAAAATTCTTGAGGCAGCTACAAGAGACAATTCAACATTGGACAAGGCTTGTGAGCAGAACGAACAAATGGTGATCATGGAGATAGCAATTCAGAATGCACTTGGAAATGATGACACACATGCACATGAGGATTACCTTGATCATTTGTCAAAAATAAATTTATGGCTAAATAGAGCCTAACTGCTAGTTTATTATTGTTGTTATGCAAAAACATTTATGAAAGGATGTGTCCTATCATAGTTTATTATATTTATACCTGTTCTATATGATCAAGGGAGGAGATAGATAGATAAAAAAAGAATATTGTAGATAGTTTTTGTAATGACGTTTTCATCAAAAAGACTCATATGCATGCATGAAATTCGATGAAGTTAATGAAGATATATGAATTTGAGGCTTAGTCTTTGGTATCAGCTGTCTATGGAATTATACAGTTATTTGATTGTCTCCATTTTGATGCTTTTCTGTTGTTCAAATTGGTATATCAAGCATATATTAGTTTGTCGATACACATTTGTTGTATTTGTGTGATGTGATTGTTTGGTTCTTTCAAGTAAAGATTATATCCTTATAATCAATCACAATAATTGGAAAGTATTAATTGGATTAGTAAGAAAAATTAAATAATTAGGCTTGTCATCCTGTCTCAAGTAGAGTTGTCAGCGATTTACTTGCACGTTTGTACAAGTTGTAAACTACATTTGTGTGCCGAACAGTTTGAATTATTGCCATCACAGATTACACTTTTCTAGATCTTCATTAGACTCCATATACCCCATGAGGTAAGTTGGTCTTACATACTTCATTTTAGTTCATCCATTTTATATTTTACATCTGTTAACTGAACATATTAGGATTAGCCTTGATATTACTTATACAATCTATACCATAATAAAGATTCAATTGTCCACTCCCACTTGCCATTGTGGATAAATTGCTTGAAAAATAAAAACAAATCAAGTTTACTCTTCTATCTTATAGAGCACCAAGCCAATATAGGTCTATTAGCACCAAGAGAAGAAGGTTCAAACTATTTGACCTTGTATGTTACCGAAATGTAATGGGTATTTCTTAAAACCCTCTTGAGGCATTTTTCCCAGATGCAGAGCTAACATGGTCTTCTTCTTATATATATGAAATTCAAATTGTAATTCTTGATCATCAACACTTTTTAAGATTTTAATACTTTTTAGCAGTGAAAGACTTATTTTTTGGAGTAATACAATACCAATACTTTTCTATTTGTCTATGGAAGATTCTTCATTTGGACTAGTTCTCTCTGTCACAATTGGAATGTAAACCTTTAAAATGTATTCTACTAATCTCCTTACACCATCTTATAATTACCTCTCACTTTCCCCAATCTACCTTTCCCCAACAGGTACTCCCCTTCGAATTTGTTAATGGAGTTGGGATCCCAAATGCGATCTAAATGGATCTTTGCTGCAAACTTAGGAAGATATTCACTAATGTACACCATGGTTTGGTATACTATATATCCCTCCACCATAGAACCCTCAGGATGTGCTCTTTGTCTAACCAAAGCTTTTAAAAATTTCAAGTGTCTCTCATCCATCCACATTGACCTTATGTGTACAGGTCTACACAATTCAATCTCCTCAACTTGGTGTCTAAGGTAGTGTTCTTATGTATCATTGAAAAATGTTGAAGGTAGACACTTTTGCATTTCACATTGGGATGAGGAATTCTCCATAATTCTATATCTTTTTATGTACTTTAGATGACAAACCATCTGCCAAGTGATTCAAGGTAAATATATTAATGAGATTTAACAAAATTATACAATATATTACATAACAAGTAAAAAAATGGAAAATATAAGATCTATACAACAAATTGAACAAATATCGCTACTTGCCTCATGTATTTTCCAAGACCATATATAACTTTCTTGACATTGTTGTCGAAGTTGTATGGAAGACATAGAAGTAGAACGTATTGCAACAATTATAAAATGATCTTTTCATTATTTTTCCAAAACTAGTAAACATAATACAATGAAAAGTACATGTAGTATACAAATATATATAGAATATACTAGAATAATTACGTTAATGAAGGTATGCCAATCATGCATTTTCATCCCTGAACCAAATTCACCTTTCTTTGTTATGATATTGTTTATGTTTGTAGCAAATCCTGTGGGAAATCAAATTTTTCTTATGAATCCTTTTATAGCATTGCTTTGCTGCTCCATTAATAACCAAGGAAGGGCTTATATTAATTTGGTCTCCATCACTATTTAATTGAATGACATTTTTCATTGCATGATTGGCTTCCCGAATGTCACTACAAATTTTGAATTTTTTCTTTGGCATACCCTCCATCCATATATTTTCCATAACATTTACAAAGCGAGTATACTCCTCCGATATCCATTGTATTAAACAAATGCACAATTTGTAGCTGCTCATAGTAGGGAAACCTACTAAATGTATGGGATAACTTTTTAGTCCCTGTGGAAGCCGACCATTAATGCCTTGATGACCTTTATGAAGCATATAAGTTAAACAAATTAACAACGACAATCATTGTCAATTACAACATGAGTAGACAAAACACAATATAAAAATATAAATTACAAACATATCATATATGATAGATAAACAATTTGATCCGATGTATAACCTTGACAATTAATTCTATTATATTCCAACTTCCATAGGCAAGGTGTCATTCTTTGTGGTTTTGATGTAGTCTCTTCTTTTCCATTGAAAAGATATTTTTTAGTAGTTTGATACTTATGATTTATGTGGAGGAAGTGCCTCATACTCATCAAATGTTCCATTTCTCTCAAACCCTCGTTGAATGATCTAGATTTCATCTTTGGACCACAACCGACACATGCAAATTTTTCTCCCTTTGTTTGAAGACTGCAAGATTCCAGTATATAATTGGATTAAATATGTTAATTTTTATAGTTATATATAATGAATAGATTATTTTTAAAACATGCATGATATATACTTCATCAAATTAAATATTCTTAAAGTGCAATCAAACTTTATAACATACCACAAAAATGTGTTAGCCCTGCGGCATCATGAATTGCCCATACAAGCATTGCATGGAATTGAAATTGTCTTTGTCCCATTGGTCTAGAGATGTCATACATAGTGATGCCATCTCCACAACTTCCTTTAGTAACTTGTTGATAAGAGGTTCATATACACATTCATATCTTTAACTTGGTACTCTGAATTAGTTGAATGAACATAAACAATACATTATTATAAACCATTTTACTGGCCAATATATATAAATTAATTACTACAGTTTCAAAAATATGTCAAGCGCAAAAAATAAAGACAAATGAGATAATAATGGCCAATGCTAAAGCAGGGAACACATGTATAAAAATACCTAGAAAATCATTGCCAACATTAATCGCTTCCCTCTTATTGACACATCCCAAGGGAAGTAAATGCTATTGGTACAACAAAACAAAGCCACACCTAAAATAGATTCTCGCCCAAATGGATTGACACCATCCGCTAGTTAATGATAGTTCGAGACACGCAGGTTCTTTAAAGTGTGGCCATTTTTCCCAGCTCCAAATGTAGAACCAGTAGGTGGTCAAGAATGTCATCTCCACTTTCATTCCATCTACATGGTGTAACCATAAATTGTGCTAAGCTTTTGCACCTAAATAATCATTTGCATACATGGGAATAATGGGAATATAACAAAGAACCTTGCGAGGCACCTTTATTGTTAGTTGATTTGTTCGATATCTACTAATATGACATTTTGGGCATTTTGTTTCAAATTCCTGTTGTTTATGATATATAATATAATCATTGGGACATGCAACTATTGCTTGATACTCCATTCCAATATCTTTCATAATGGCACATAAATCTCAATATGAGCGAGGTAAAATATTTGATGGTGGTAACAAAAATTCACCAATCAATCTACAACAAAAAATAACTTGTTAATATAAATAATATTAATGGTACATATTTTATCCTTTATTTACTAGTGATGAACTAACAACAATTAAAATAGATGAAAAAAGATGACATATATGACATATCTTAACATCCGTGAGATTGCTATGTTTGATAAACCATTCATAACCTTCAAGTTCAACAACAACAATACAACAAGAGCTACTGGGGAGCCTTTATAAAGGCTCATATGCCTTCGCGTAGGTAAATCATGAACATCATCAAAGCCATCTTGATCATCATGATCAGCTCTACCACTAAATGTGTCATGGATCAATGTATTCGTACCATCATCTTCAACTGTGTTTTCTGGCGCATGATCATCTTCTTCCATATGATCATTAACTTCATCTTCAGATATTCATAGCTTCATGTTCCTCCACTGTAAAACCATACCGGGCCGATAACTATATGTTCTCTGAAACTCAAATTTATAACAATGATCGACACAGCCAAACCATGATCATGCATCAAGTGATTTTAATATATAAAATGCTAAACGATATAAACATTTTACAAATTCAATCAATAATATAAAGACATATACTTGAACAAATTCACAATGGACGTATAATCATGCCCCCTTCAATGTGACCTAACAGGCTACCTTATAATGTTTCTAGCCTATTGTGATTAAAGTCTTCTTGTCTTTAAGCCCTTACAATTATTGCAAGGACAATAACATTTCCCATCACCCCTTCTTTTCAATCTAGCCCACAATCTAGCAAGTGTTTTCTTATTTTGTTCCTGACTATTATTATCCGACATGATTTTCTTTACCAAGCTTGAATATTTAGATCTTCAAAAATAATTAAACTCACAATCCAGTAATTTTTAGTCATAGACAGGTAACAAAATATAATAATTCTGATATTTTGCACCAAAAAAATTCGGCCTATAACCTCCACAAACTGTCACAAGTATAGCAAATTCACAAGTATAGCAAAACATTGTTGCAAGTATAGATAAGTTGTCAAACTCACTTTTATTTATTAAAAAAAATTCGTCAAAACCCCGACAAACGCTACCATATACCTGTCGACCCATAAATTAAGGAGGCTAACCATTTGTCAGCCCACAAATTGATGGAAGGGGATGGTTGACTTTAAGTGTATGTTAAAATAGTGACAAAAATAATGGAGCATTGCAATTTCGATGAATGTTGGGCATAATTTTTTTAAAAAATTGAAAATTTCACATTAAATACATAGATACCCAACGATACATCTAATTATACATCTTTTGTTGGAAAGTTTCGTCGTATTTTGTAGTCAAATGAGTTAGTGAGGCCTCTTTCAAGTTGAGGAATGGGTTGGAGATTGTAATGAAGTTGAATCAATCAAATGAAAATTGTTTTCTTTGCATTTTTGATTGGTAATTTGTTGTAGTAGTCTTTTGTAGGCCCTATACAGGTTGATTTTGCTTAAAAATGCATTGAGTTAGATGTATATTTGAGTTAACTTTGATTTGGGATTTTTTTGGTTGATTTTTGTGGATTTTGGTGCATTTTATAAGCAAACATCTAAGAATGGGTCTGTATATCCTATTTTGAGGGTTTGTAGGTGATTAAAATGAAGTAAACACCCATTCCACCATTTGATTTCTCTATAACTTGGTGGAATGGGTGGATTATGGTAGGTTTAGGTATCTATGGAGTTTGTTTGAGTAGAGAAGGCCATTTAAGTGATTTTTTAATGCTGCACTAGTTGTGTTTTCTTGATTTTTGGCTTGAAATGAGTGGTTCCAAGTTCAAATTGGCATAAAATACCTTGGTAAAGGTTGGGTAAGGGTTTGTTAAGCATGTGCAGGCTACATGGGGTGTGTTTGAAGCATTGGAAAGGTAGTATGAGGATGGGAGTATTGACTTTCAATAAACACCTTTCAAACTATTCTAAGAGGAGGGTTTGGTGATTAGGTGTCTTGGAGGGAATTTCCTTTGATTAAAGATGTGGATTTTGAGTGTTTGTAGCTTATTTATGATCTTTCAATAGATATTTAAGGTTGGCAGAAGGTTTGAGTTGATGGTGCTTTGTAAAAGTGGCCTAATTGGCCTAGGAGGGAAATGTAGCAACATTGTTTTGGAGGTGTTGGTCCAAAGAGACCTAATGATATTTTGAGATATGTTTTTGAAGGCCTTAAAGGGTGTTTGAAAAGGTGAATAGTTTGTGGGTTGGAAGAGAATTTTGCAAGATAAGTTCAAGAAACTAGGTCTGCAGACCTACAAAGGAAACTGAGAGATTGTATGAAGAATCACCCTAGTGTTGCAAGTATGAGCAAGTTTGGTGGTGTTTTCATTAATGTTGTCATTGATGTCAACACAATTTAGTATGTTGTAGATTGTACATGTATAGTTGAGATGCTTTTGAGATGTTGTGAGTACTTGGACCTATCCTCATGATGTTGCAGATGTGCTGAAATGATGATTTTCCAAGTGCTTTTGAGAAAATTAATAAAGAAGAGAAGGTAGAGTTATGAATGTGTTTAGAATGTGCTCTGGTATATGCTACACATTTCTCCTATGTTGATCCTATACTTGTGTGGATCTGAGGGTTTTCTAATGGTGATCTAGTGGTGATATCTCATGAATTGAAGT